>VUQI01015669.1:2150-14187 GCA_015106735.1 Paratilapia polleni
AAAAAATTTTTAAAAAAGAGAAAAAAAAAGTAAAAAAAAAAAAAAAAAAAAAAAGCTTAGCTCAAGCTATATGTCGAGCTTTCACATTCTTGCCATTGTCAACCTCTACTGGGAATCAATCCTCATGACCTGAGCTTGTTAATAAATGTCGGAACTGACCATCCTTTTGAGAGTCTGAATCATCCTTCAGCCTGTGGCAGAATCATCATCCCTCCCATCCACCCTCACCGTCCTGGTATAAATCATCACAAACTACAGAACCACTGTAAATGTCACACTATAAATATCAACCATATGTTGTTATAGTATACTAATTATAAAGCCCCATGAGACAAATTTATGAGTTGTGATATCGGGCTGTCTAAACTGAAATTGACTTTACTCAGCACATGTGATGTAATCAGGTTGGCTCATATCAGGCTGCAAATAGAATGTGGTATTTGAGTGTATAAAATGTCCACGTCACCAGATAATCTGTGCTGACAATCACAGCCTAGCCTCTGATCACGATTTCTCCTGCAGCAGGATGAGCATAGTATCAGATCCACTTCAGTCAAGAAGGGGAGCTAAAGGGAATGAGATGGTGAAATAGATTGAGATAGCAAATATAAACAGATTGTGTATAAAATGTCAAACAAGTATCAGGTGTTTTACAGACCATGTTTTGATCAGTGTTTTTCCTTCCTTCTCCCTTCTTTATTGCATCAGATTAGAATCACTCAGAGTACGGCAGAACTACATAAAGCACCATGAGTACTTATTTATACCGAGGCAACTTCTTGGTTACACAGATAGAGAATGGCATTGTCCAGCATATGATAGTCTTAATTGTTTAAAGTATCAAAGTGAAGTAAAAAGCAATAACTTGTCAGGTTTGCTAACAACTCTAACGAGAGCATCTGGCCATTTGTACACATATGAGTAAAAAGCAAGGCAGACTGGGAGTGTGATCCACTTTAATTAATAGCTCTCCATCTTTGGAGGAAGGCCCAAAATTAGACAAAACTACATACTGCTCTCATTGTCCCTGCTGTCACTGTCAGGGAAATAATTTGGAGTGTAGCCACAGACTAAAAGGGAGTGTGTTTCTGCATAAGTGTATGTAAGGGATTTAGAGCAACTGTAAGTGGGTAATATTATAAGCATGATGGTGGTTATTGGGGTATTTCTTAATGAAACAGAACACCAATGCCATTGTTCCAGATTATTTCAATCTTCACTGCAGTATTGATTAGGGATACAAGCTTTGTATAATCACAGATGTGGAAAGTCAAGCAGCCATTAAGTGATTTTGGCACCCCCAGTGGCTGAATCAGAAATGTGACCTACAATAAAACATAGTGGGTAATGACTGAGAAAGCAAGCACATTTTGCCTTCTCAAAGAATCACAAAAAAAACCCCCAGTAATTTCTCTAAATATAATTTATCGTCGGAAAATAATAGTTGAAATATTTGACTGCTTAACTTTGCCATGGGCTTTTTATGAACATTGCACCCCTTGTTGGAATAAGAATGTGTGATATTTAATTCTGTGACAGTCAAATAACAAAAACGTTAGTCCCTGGCTGCAATAAGAGAGACCAGAACATTACATTTGAGTTTCTGTTTCGTCTACAAAGTTGTGATTGATGTTTTGTTAACAATTAAGGCAAATATTACATTCAGTTGTAATAACTTGCATCCACTCGACATCCCTGTACAACATGAAGATGTCATATTGAAGAGTTTAATACGCCTACGTGACAACCTGCTGCTATACGTGGACTGTATGACAGGGTTTTTAAATGGAACAGTCGATTGCTTTTGTCTGACCCTATCAAGCAGTCAGTGTACAGTTGATGATTACCACTGATAACAATTTCAGCAGAACCTTCATTCGCATAATCTTTTTTTTTCTGTCTACTTTTGATTGCCCTGCTGCAGTAACTTTTCACACTCAGAGCACAGGATGTCACTGAATTAGTATTATCGATGTCAACAGCAAAATCTCACAATCTCTAGACAGCTGACTTGCAAAACCTATACAACTTGCTAATTGGTTTATTACCATTTTATCTGTAAGTAAAATCTTTTAAATGACAAGCGTGCAGATGCAGAGGCAGACAGAAAGGCTGTAGGAAGCCTGAGGAGGAGACAAAGATAAAAATACAAACTGAAGGATTGAGTCAGGAAAAAGCGTGCATTAAAGTGATGTACTTTATAATGCTAAATGGAGTTAGGAGACTGTCAGTCTCCAGCCAGGCTGCTTGATGGAAATGACACTTGGGTTTTATTGTAGTCCTAAAAGAGAAGTTTCGTCTCCTAAATCATTCAACATTGTAGCTGTTTTAAAACTTTGGGGATAGCTACCTGACTTTGCCACAGATTTATATCTTTTGAGGGATTAAATGTGTCTTCAGGTGAGTGTGAGGACACACACTGGTACAGGCGCATGCTCTTTCAGTTAATTTGTGTTGCCAAACACTCCGAACAGACATTTTTTGCTTGTCTTCTACTCCTGTCTGCCCTGATTATCAAAGATAAATACATTCAAACTTCTCTCTGACCGAAAAGTTGAAGTATTTGCTGGATTCTCAAGGTACAGCACTTGAAGAAAGTTCCTGTTTCTTCAGTCTCTCTTAAAAAGTCTTGTTTTCATCACTAATAACTACTTTCTAGCCTGCACTGTTTTTCAGATTTTGAGTCTGCTTCTTTGTTTTCTCAGCCTCTTCAGGTTTACTTTTCAAATGAAAATTCATTTTTCTTTATGTTTAGATTTCTCAGTGGTCTTCAAATTGACTTTGACCTTATTTTGAAGGAGAAATCATGCTACATAGCGAATAAAGTTGTGGTTATCAAAAGCATAGCCCTAGATAGTTGTCTAAGGCTTTTAGGATTTAGATGTGATTCATCTTTCATGGTCATCTTTCATTTCATTCACTTCCTTTAACTCTTAAGACAAACTTTGCAAGGGTCTCATCCGAAAGACTCTAAAGTAAATGTGATGCTCTGTGGAAACTCTACATGGGTTCAGCTTAGCACATAATGTGGTTTTGCTGAGTGTACTGTGTGTAGTGTAAATGATTTATGGTGATATAACCTTCAGCTGTTTAAATGCTGTGTCTCACTGCTTTAGGCCTCTTCACGTTTCTTCACTTAAACATATATATATAATCTTAACAAATGTATATATATTTTTTAGGAATCCTATTGATATGGCTGGGACTTTCACTCACACTTTCACTTTCACTACAAGCCTCTCAGCCCACCATTTGCGTACAGAATGTAATATATCTCCTCAAATATTTGGTAGAGATATCCAATGCTCAGTTGACATGTCCTAATCATTTTGATTATCTTTTAACTTTACCTTCTAGCACCACCAGTTGGTGAAAAGTTTTCAATCCAGTAAGCTATGTCTATTAAATGGACTGTTATAAAAAATTTGGTACAAACATTTCCATAGTTTGAGATGAAGATTAATGACTTTGTTGAACTCCTGTTTCCAGTCCCACCCTAAATTCAGTGTTTGTGGTTTTGAAACAAATGAGTTGACTATTGGATATGTTACTTGATATCTATTACACAGATTTGTGGCACCCTGGATCTACAATAAAATGGTAATCATTTTGGTGAATCCTTGACTTTTTATGTAGAACAACCATATGGTCAGTTCTTAAACTTGTACAGTACTTTAGTTAATACTTAGAATAGCATTTAATGACCATTTCAAGTGTACTTTTTGCAGATAAGCAACTGTTAGCACGGTAACCCACCAAAATAAAATGGCAAACATTATACCTGCTTAATGTTCTCATGGTTATTTTATTATTTTGCTTAAAGCACATTTTGTACCACTGTTCCTAAAAGCCATCTCACAGACCCACTGGCTGCAGACTCTTAAGCCATGTAATGCTTGTTTTATGGTACTGCGCTTGCGTCCATTTGCGTAGGTATTTGCTTACAGAGAGGGGTTTTCAACGTATGCAAACATGTTGTACCACATACTTTGGACACTGCCTCTGTCTGGCAACAGATGCTCTCTGCAGGTAGATGGGCAGTCTGTAGCTGCCCACGGACTGCCAACGCACTACCACCACTGAACCAAAAGCCTACATGGAGTGAAATCAAATATCCAACGTATTCCGATTGGACATTAAAACTATTTTTAATCTGCTAGCTCCCCAGTACAAAGTCTCTGCCCTGTGTGTCAACATGAAACTACCATGTTTAAGTAAAAGGGAAGTTTGAAGTTAACCAAATGAACCGCCAAATAGAAAAGACTCGGCTGATCATCATTTTTTGTTTTATTACAGAGATCGTAGGTAGGAAAATTTAAACCAACAGTTTTTCAGTTGCTTATCATGGTATGCCTAAAAGTATGTGTAAAAATTTGATTAACTAAGAACTTGAGGTAAAGATATATTTTTTAAAATATACAGTCCTTACCAAATTTATTAGACCAGGTTTATATCTCATCTTTATATATCAGCTGCCCTAATTTAACAGTACTGGTAATTACCACAGTCATTTTTTATGTTTCTGTAATGGTCAATCCACCAGTATGCGCAAGTTCTTTAATCAAAATTATATTTTTAATAGTAAAATATAATTTTTGTTGTTATTCACGAATTTTCAAATTTACTGTTTTACAAAAAAGCAGAAAAATATTGTAGAGAACATTATTATTTTTTGATTAAGATGCCAAATTACAGTTATTTACTTGCATTCCTGAACAGAAAAATCTGTTTTAGTGGTTGTGCTTGATTCATTTCTGACCTCTCAGAGAAGTCCAGTGTGCCGGCTCAAATTTGGGTATAAATACATGAATTCAGTTTGAAATCCCTCACTCCTGTTCAAAATGGTAAAATTTCGAGAACTCACTGAAAAAGAAAGAGTCTGCATTAAAGAACTTCATGATGCTGGATGGTCTTTCTTGTTTTTTTGACAGGTGGTCTAATAAATTTTTTAAGCACTGTAATTATTAAATTATTGTGGAAAAGGTACTGTAGTTCAGAAGGACTTTACTTTGAAGTTAATTGTGTCTAATCTCACTTTTTTCCAGATGGAAAGGTTTCAGAATCAATCTCCAGGTAGTTTTACTGAAATGTCATCTCCTCCCCCCACCTCTTGGTGACCTGAGTTGTTCTGATAAACAGATAATGACAGTTTCAGCTGAAGTCATTTAGGCATCTAAAATATGTGTATAACATTTGAAAACTGTATTTGTCCCAGGTAAAAAGTAAACATAGTGAGTATTGACATTTGACAAATATAGAATATAGCATTGCTACTTTCTTTTCTTCATTGTCCTATAGGAAAGGCATGAATATCCTCCATCAAAGGTCAGATTCAGTTACAGAAAATAGCACCACTGGAGCATGCAGGGATTCAATAAGTGCATACCTTTTGTTTCATATCTCCCCCTTTCCTCATACTTATGTGACCCTGAAAATGCTATAGATAATTCAGCGTAACTACACACCAGCAGTCAAAGAAAACCATGACAGTCTGTCACATGGAAATCTGGCATTTTGAATGTAATTCAACATGCCTCGGCAATGGGAACACTGTATTGTTGAATAGTTAGACATCTGGTATAATAAATTATAGTCTAACTTGGCACAAAAAATGCTCTTACAAATTCAATTCAAAAAGCCATTCTTTTCTTGTCTAACTAGGCTTGTGGAGATCTAACAATATGAAACTATATGTCATACACTTCAAATTTAAGAGACAATATACTGTATGCTACATTTTATTTGACATTTTATTTTCACATCTGTCATTTTCTATGGAAGCAATTGAATTAAAAAAAAAAAAGACTTTGCTATAGCCAGTGAAATATAACCTTCAATGGAAAGACACACCACATTATGCAAACATAATCAAGCTCTTAAAAAGAACGTGTTCCAAATACAGTGACAGATAATGCAGCTGTGGATGAAGTCAAGAGTTCATTAGAACAGTTTGTGGTAATCTTTCAAAGGAAATATCCACCAATATCAGCCACTTATTTTGACAAACATAATAACAGACAACTAAAAGTTTGGAAGAAATTCTACACTGTCATAGATGAATGCAGTGCATATGAGAAAATATCATAAAGAGGCAGTTACATGTGAGAAGTTCAAATAATCTGTGATAAACCTGGTACAGGAGAAAACTCTACACTAAATGTGCACGTATGCTTTTGTGTGTTTGATTTTCTGTCCATGCCTGTATAAATTATTATTCACCCAAAAGGAATTTCTCCATTCAGCTTGTGTCTGTTTCCTGCACATAATAGAGGAAATGAAATCCTAAATATTCCAGGATTTTTAAGTATCTCAAGTCCTTGTTTGTCCATTTACTGCAATCTGAATGTGTGCATGCTTTTTCTAGGCTGGGTTGGTGTGTGCGTGTGTGTGTGTGTGTGTGTGTGAACTCTGGCACACTAGTCACTGTTAGCACAGCTGTCCAATCCAAAGACACACAGGAGGCGGGACACAGGTGTCACATCCACAGCAAACCACATCCATAATTAGTGGACTGTGTTTACCACTTTGGCAATGGGTGCCAAGTGACTATGTATCAGTTTTTTTGCTCATATATGTGTGTAAGTTTCTGTATGTGAAAGGAAACAGTGAGTAGGCAGAAGTTAGTTAAGTTTTCTGATTTTGTAGATGACCCCATTTAAATAAAGATCTGTTTTGCAAGACAGAGCTGAAAACAAAATACATATAAACAAAATCACAGGAATAACATTTTTTTCACTCAAAACAACCATCGCAAGCACAAGCTTCTACACTAATTAAAAGACTCATAAGGCTATCTGAGGAAAGACTGTCTCTAACTTCAAACTATGTCACAGCTCATTCCAGTAGCGCCACTGACATTTTTACAACACTCCCTGGAAGTCTTGTTCTGACCCGAGCACTTCTGCATCTGTCGTGTGTGCTGGATCTTTTCCAGTGTCTCAAAACTGCAAGCCTTCAACTTGAATTTCAATTTAGGGAAGAAGGCAACTGTAGGAGCCAAATCTGCCAACTAGGGCTGATGGTAAAGGACAACTGTGTTGATGTGGCCAAAAAATACTCTTCTGTTTTACTGCACTGTGTTCCAGCACACAATGGCATATGCCACAGTTGTGCAGATTATTTGTGCATAATAACCACTTTAGGACATTACAGTAGAAATTTGCACTGACGGTCTGACCCTGGGGAACGAATTCATGGTGCACAAATTTGTGAATATTTGTAAAAATAGTGGACTGGTCCTGGCCTTTGTACTCATCACCAGTGATGATCTGCAACATGAAATTTGGTCAGTTTGAAAGAGAAGTTTATGTTTGTCTCTTGTGCAAGTTTCAGGTCCATAAAGAAATCACAGACATGCACTTGTAAATGCTCTCAATGGGACTTCCAGGTGGCACTCCAAATGTAGTTGCTGGCCCTGTATTAAAATTGGTCAAATTTAAATCAGGTATAGCTTTTGATTTTTCTGGGCAGAGTCCCTGAACTTTATGATTGCATGGTATAAATGTGATCTGCTCTGCCCCTGGACAGTGGATAAAAGAGATGCTGCAGGTCCAGTAAAGAAGATGAATGACGTGATAAACTTTCACTCTTCTACTTCTAAAATAATAATTTTATTAAAATGTGTTCCCTATTTTGTTGTAGCCAACTGTGTGATCAGTTTTAAAATTTAAGCAATAACCTCTACATTTCATGGCCTGGCAGTGCCTGCCTCCCCCCTCCTTTCTTTCTTCTCTCCCTCCTTCTCTCTCTCTCACCCTCTCCCTCTCTCTCTTTCCTACTGTTTCTCAGGTGAGCGAGTCTCCCCACTCCAGTGAGGTCAGCCTGGAGCCGGGCCTTCCAATTAGCTGCTGGTTGCTCCACCTGCACACACCTGCTGGTCATTCACTCATCAAGCTCCTTAAAGACTGGTTCATTCATCTACTCATGCCACTTTGTTGTAGCTACTACAAGTGGTAATGTTAGACTTAAACTTGGTGTGTTTCTTGTCATGATTATCTTGCTGCGTACTTACCTTGCCTTTCTTTCTCCCCCTCCTAGTTTCCCTGTGGTGCATCGCTGGACTCCCATTTGGTTGGATTGGATTCTCTCTGCCTGCTTCCCCTCTCAGGGAAAGAAAGGACTGACTATCTAACTCACTCTCCACCACCATATCCCCCACTATTGTTACTCACCAGCTCCTGGAAGAATACTCCCTGTAAAAAGATACCTAGAGTGTTTTGTGCATAACTCAGCAAATTCTTTGTGTGAAATAAATTACCTTAAACATTGGCTCGCTTCTGGGTCTGAATTTGAGTCCTCTTGGTTACTGATCATGACAGTTCAATGTGTTCTAGTGAGCGCTCTGCTTTTTTATACTTTAGCATAACTAAAACAACACCTTATCCATTATTTTTAACCTCTACAATAATTAATAAAAAAACTGTATTTGTTGGCACCTTTGAAAACACTCATTGTTGCCCCACAACACAAAATTAACAACAAAGTGATGTGAACAGGTTGGTTTTGAGCTGAGATTTAAACGAGGTAGTGAGTTCCAGAGACGAGGCATGGAGCAGCTGAAAGCTCTGGCACCCATGGTGCTAAGTCTGAAACAAGGAGCAGTCAGGAGAACAGCTGAGGCTGAGTGTAGAGGATGGGAAGGGGTGTGAGGATGAAGGAGGTCTGAGAGATGTGTTGGGGCCAAGTCATGGAGAGCTTTGAAAGTAGAATCTTGTACTTGATGTGCTGGAGAATGGGAGCCAGTGAAGCTGGATGAGGAGCAGTGTAATAGGATCGGTGCAGGTGATGATCCGTGCTGCAGAGTTCTGTACAATTTGGAGCCAATTAAAAGTTTTTTTTTGGGAGACCGGCGCGAATGGTATTACAGTAATCTAAACAAGAGGTGACATGACCCGGGCCTGAACAAGAACTTGAGTGGTGTGTTGAGTAAGAAAAGGACATAGTCTTGAAATGTTATGTCGATGGAAGTAGGCTGAATGTGAGACATTGTTGATGTAGGCAGTAAAAGGAGAGAGTATTGTCCAAGATGACTCCAAGACTTTTGACATTGGGGGAGGTGTGGACTGGACAACCATGTACAGAAACAGCAAAAGGGTATGTTTTGGAGAGTGTGTTCGGACTCTCAGCAGAGTTAAATTATTGAGATGTGTTAGTAATTGTGTTGCTTGTTGTAATCTTTGTTTTTTAGTGGATTCTAAAATATATACCTTTACAATCTGTAATGAAATAGTCTAAATCATTTGTAAAACTAAAACTGAATCTTAAATATTTTTTATTTTATTAAATCGTACTTATAATTAGAAAAAAAATAGATGAAAATTAATAACTTAATTTCTTGAAGTATTGGTATCTTTGCCACTGATGCTACTGTTACAGGACAGGGTCGAAATGACCCCTCTTGGTGGTTCTAGGGGGTTTGAAATGTTGGCAGTTCTAGTGTTAAGACAACAATAATTACTGCCCCCTTGAGGTCTGGAGGTCCGATCGTGTTGGTATGAATATTACTTAAGGGGCTATTAGCATCCCTTCCCAGTCATAGGTAGCAGTGCCAGGGACATATTTATTACTGCTGCTCCAGACTATGATTTTATCTCCAGAGGATAATTAGTGGCTAAGATTTGTCACGGAAAGATGGTCCTTAGGGTAGATTGTGTCTATTGTGTTATCATTATTATAGGCCATTGTACTTGTGGTGTTTGTTAATACCTGTCCCTTGAGGCCACTGATGAAGTGTCTCACTACATAAAGTTCATAATGCATTAACAGGAAACCTGTTATTCTGAGAGAGTTGAAATTAATATGTAAACTCCTGTATGTCAACATTAAATGATCGCAGTTTTTGCATCATATCCTCTGAAACATTGTCCTCACATTTTTTAAATTGGGTAGAAGTATATCACAATCTGCAGCATACCAGGAGCCCTTAAACCGACCAGTTATGTTTATGTGCTCTCTCATTATTTTGGGTTGGTGGTACATAAAAATACATATAAAAAGAGATATGTTTTAAAATATAACATGTAATTGTAATAACTATTTTACCAAGGATTTGTTTTAAATTGAGTAGTTAATAGTGTCCACAGATGTGATAAATTTGGTGTGTTCAGAGTCACACCTACAAAAAAAAAAAAGCTAAAATTAAAAAAAAATTACATCGCAGATATCCTCAACTCACGCCACCATTTTTACACATTCATTAAACCTGGAGTGCCCTTCTTCCTCTGGTACATTGAGTCTGCTAGATTTGCTTTGGCAGGTATTCAGTGACCTCATCATGACCACAGACACTCAGACGTTTCCTTCTCTGTTCACAATCGGTGGTTATCTCTTTTCTCTCTTCTCATTGTGGAATGTTCTGATGCTCAATTCACCTCTCCTCACCAACAGGTGTCACATCAGAATGAACTGCAGGGAATTGAGTCCAGAGATCGGTAGGACAGAGATGGAAGGACTGCAGCTGTGTGAGTGTGGATACAAATAGTGTCAAAGCATGCCCAGTGGGGGTGGTATATGTGTATGGTGTTTTTAGGGGGTCTGTGCACGTGGGTTTATGTGTATGTTGCTAAGTGTGAAATACTGATGGATGTGTGTGAGTTTGTACAAATTGAAGGCTATGCAAATGATTTTTCATATTATAACCACTTTTAAACCCCCTGCCTCTAAACCCTGCTGAGACAAATGGAAATTTAAACCAACCACTTCAGAAAGCTGATGTTTCTACCCAGTTGCCTGTTCTCACTCTTTCTAGCTGTAGCTAACAAGGCAATTGACAGGGTGATATGAGCACCATTTTCATTCTGGCATTTCCTAATGTTAAACACCAGAGTAATCAACAAGCTGCCTGCCTTCCTGTCTGTGTCCCTCGCTCCCTCCCTCCTCTCTACACCGATGCCCGCTTGCTCTGTCTGTCTCTGGCCACGTTCATTTAATACATCCATATTGGATTTCCTAATGCCTACAGCCAACCAAGTGTCTTGTGCTGCTTGCATCTGTTCTGCTTTCCTTACAGACAAGCCCAATTTGTGTTTGTATGTGTCTGCAAACCTGCCTGTGTAAGAGAGAATGGGAATGTCATTGTGTTTTTGCCTGTCTTTGCCAGAGTGTGTCCAAATTCAATTTCCTTGTGTTGCATATAAGATGCGTATAGGTTATAGAGCAAAGAAGCTATATAGAAGGAAGCAAGGCAAATGTACACATAGGAGTGAAGAAAGGTGTGAAAGAAATTCAAATTCAAAATGGAAATAGTTTACTAATTACTATTACGAGTTTATTACTAGTAATATTAATAATTAATAGTAATTACTATTACTAATTTACTAGTTTACGTAATGTAAATATAACCAACCAACCAAGTTCTACCCAATTTGGCTTAAAATCTCTATTTTTAATTTTTAGGCCACTTTAAAACTTAGAAAGAAAAACAAGTCTGTCTGTAACAACTGATTTCACTTAAAATCTTAAGTTTGTTTTATCAAGTTAAACTAACCCAGCAAATTTTCAAATTTCACAACTCATAATGACTTTGAACTAAACAACCTACATATACAGTGGTGTGTCCTGGTTTTTTTGCATATTTGTCACACTTAAATGTTTCAGATCATCGAACTAATTTTAATACTAGTCAAAGATAACCTGAGTAAATACAAAATGCAGTTTTTAAATGATGATTTCATTTATTAAGGGAAAACGCTATCCAAACCTACCTGGCCCTCTGTGAAAAAGTAATTGCCCCTTAAACCTAATAACTGGTTGTGCCACCCTTGGCAGCAAGAACTGCAATCAAGCATTTGTGATAACTGGCAATGAGTCTTTCACATCACTGTGGAGGAATTTTGACCCACTCTTCTTTGCAGAATTGTTTTAATTCAGTCACACTGGAGGGTTTTCGACCATGAACGGTCTGTTTAAGGTCATGCCAAAGCATCTCAGTCAGATTTATATCCAGACTTTGACTAGACCACTCCAAAACCTTCATTTTGTTTTTTCAGTCATTCAGAGGTGGACTTGCTGGTGTGTTTTGGGTCATTGTCCTGCTGCA
>VUQI01015678.1:5405-17480 GCA_015106735.1 Paratilapia polleni
AAAGGCTTAGCGGACCATCTGTGGCTCCCTGCACACTTAACTGGAGAAACAAAATTAAAAACCTGTGAAATCAGCTTTCAAATTACAGTGTTTATCATACTTATTTATATTTTGCCAGTTTGTCAGTTGACAGGCTCATAAATCCAGCCTGTGTTATTGTTTTTAAATGTAGGTGGCTACTACATGAAACCTGTTCAAATGCTCTCGCATAAAGTCATTTCAAATCATTTTTGAATTATGCATTAGCTCACAGTTGGCAGCTGTGCTGTAGCTGCTCGGCTCCACGAATGACAATATGACTATATACTATATCTTAACAGGATGGATTTCCATGAAATTTGGCAGTCAAGGTCCCCGTATAAACCTCACTGACTCTGTGATCCCCTTCTCCTCCACCAGCAGGTTCATACGTCTGGCTTTTTGTGAAATCTTGTGACACCTTTTGGATCGATTGTCAGTAAATTGCTGGTACGGACATTCTTCATACAATATTGTATAACAAACTTCTTAAAGGGGATCTGTTAAGCTCATTTCCCCTTCAAGAAACCTGTATTGTTCAGCACAACCATTAGTTTAAGCTCATTAAATGCTAAAATATCTTCCCATATTTCATTTAAAATGTTTTCTCCCTGGCTGTGAGTAAAGGATGTGCCCACATTAGACTTGAGGGCAGTACAAATCCACTAATTGTGCATTTCTTGTGGACTGCTTTCACAGTTTTACATAAAAAAGTAATAAGGTGGTTTTAAATCACTGCCTTGTGTATGCCCAGTACAAACGTTATTTTCTCTTGAAAGACAAATACCTACCTCTAAACTTTAATTTATTTCTAGGCATAGTAAGATTTTTTTAGACAAACTTTTACATATAGTATCCAAATTATATAAGCCACTGTCAGCCCACCTCTGTTATTGGCGTGAAGAATATTAACACAAGGGAAAAATGATTCAGGCATACAGTACACCTGCATGCAACATCTGAATCATCTATCAAGTTGTGGAAGGTGTAGAGCTATACAAATGAAGAACCACTTCAGGACACATGTACCTCCACTGAAATGAAAGAAAATGACCCACAATGTGTCAGATTCATGTTGGTTCATCTGTGGTGAGAGGGGCCACTGAAGGACTGAAGGGCTTGTGTCAAAGAAATGTTGTATTAACGTCCACTATAGCCAGTGCTGTGTTTGTTATCCGGGACACAGACTAACTAAAGTCTACAATAACACAGTGACTGATAATTGAAGCAACTGGCTAAAGTGGGAATTTGGTTAAAGGACTACACTGATTTTATAACAGGACAGTAATTTAGATGGGATCGTAACGAGGGCATGACGTAAATGCTTTCGGTTTTACTTTACAACCATAATCACTGGAAATGGAGGAACTGAGGTTGCAAACATGACACCGAGAGATCTGCATGCTGACTGTGGTGATGATGTCTTCCAGCAGTTCCTGCTTATGGTTCTAAATTGAATACTGACAAGCTTGAAACAGTAGTGACCTGCAGTTCTTTTAATGGGCCTTTGAGGCTGCTCCAAATGTGAGCTAATCCCCACAGACTCCCATGATAAAACGCCTAACTTTACAGTCAAAATAAACATGTTTACAGACTGGTATGAAAAATTGCTTTGGTCTTTGCTAATTTAAACCTTCACGAAAACTGTACAGCGGGTGTATTTCTTACCAGTTCTATTAAGGCTTAAAGTTGTGTATTATTAAGCACGTGGGCACTTTCCCTGACAGGTGGATACTGACATAGGCAGCTGTAGCCACTAGCTGTCTGCCTGGCTTCACCTTCGCTAATTGGAGCCACTGAACAGGACCTCCTAACAAGTGTTTGTGGTGAAGCTGCCTTTTGGAGCATTTTTATTGCAATTATGAAATGAGTAAATGGCTCACTGTGCGGTTAATTGTACTAACAGCCTGTCCGAGAAGTCCGTGCTCCTGTTCCAGAAAGTGAAATTCTCATATTTTTTTTGTATGCATCAGGTATCCGTGTCTGTGTAATGCACATACATAGTAACCAAGCTTGCTAGCATTAACTAATAACATAGCAGTCTTGGTGCCAAAAAAACCCCAAATACATGGTAAAATCTATACCTCAAAACCTGTGGGTGTCATTACCTTGGCTATGTTCATCTTTTAATTAAATGGTACATGGACAGGTATTTATACAGCACTTTTTTTTTACCCTTCCTGAGCATTTACTCTCACTCAAAATGCTTTTACACCTCAGAATACTTTCATTCTTTCTCATGGAGCTTTGTTCAGTGCACTTTAAGCACTTTTTCTGTCACACTCACACGCCGATGGATGGGGTGAATTTGGCGTGCAGTATCTCATTCAGGGACACTTTGACAGCTGCCCCACACAATCTACAGAAACAGCAAATAGGCTTCCAACCATATTTACAGCTCACATATTTTAAACAGCAGTGAATCTCCAGCAATTCTACCACCCACATAATTGCTGTCACATTAATGTGAACGCTAAAGCAGCACAAAGTTGAACACGCACAGCGAGGAGTTACAAATGCATGTTGTTCAGAGCACTGTGATACATACATCAGTTCATTATCATTTCTTACTAAACATGAATATGAGAAGGTGCTGTGCTCCTCAGGATAATCCTCTCAGTCTACAAAAACACAACCACAAAATGACACATTCCCATTTTATATTGTCATTGGAAGAACTGCATGGACGGTATTTTTGAAAGTCGTCTAACGCTTGTGTATCTTATAAAACATCCAGCCTAGGATCGAAGTGCTCGAAGATGCTGATCATTGTCAAAAACGTCATCATCAGTCCAGAAACAATGAGGCCTTGGAGATGCTCATTATTATTAATCAAACCTTAACTTAAACAACACAAGGGCGGAAAACTTTTTTAGCGCAAGGATTCTTCTTGACAGCAGTGTAATTTGCTAGTGGTCACTGTAGTGTGAAGGTTGAAGCACACTTGAGATATATTGGAGCGCCGCTTGTTTGACTGGACTCTACTGGTGGAAAGAGTGATGGATGACGAATGGGAAGACGGGAGAGGGGGATGTGTTGGCTCACCTGATCGATTGTTGGGTGAGGTCCGTACGGGAGAGATGGAGGGAGTACGAGAGGAAGAATAAGGTCGCTGTCTGTCTCTCTCTATCGTGGAGGAGGAGCCAACAAAATGGTACTGGGAATAGCCATCCTGAGGGAGACCAAAGGGAAAGGAAAGGAAGAGGAGAAGAGATGCGACAGTGTTTGATTGACTTGCAGTGGTATTATATGTAATTGGACAGTTTCAGGATTTATATACCCAGAGTATAGAGGCTTTACCTTTTTGTAGAGGCTGCGCAGGTCTCTGTATTGCCACATGCTGCTAAGGACTTGGGATGCAGCTTTCACCACTTTAGGACTATGTCTGGGAATTCAGCAGAAAGGAAAACAAACACACATGCAGTGTAAAGCTCGACTGTCCTCTGCTTTGTTTGGTTCGGGTAGACGCTGTTTTATAAAAAAATTTAATAAATTCACAGTGCAGAGTAATGAAGAAAAAGGCACAAAGTGGAGACACTAAACCTGCATGTAAATCATCGGCTCATGCAGCCTTCAGAGAAAATGTCTTCTTCGTCTTCTCAAATGTGCCACTTAAATTGTTCTGAGGCCAAATTGTATAATTGTTTTTCTGATTGATTTATTGGCCAATATTTCATTCTGTTTCCTCCAACTGACTAATGACTGTGAGTTTAATTGGCTCATATGGCATTATCAGTGCCTGAGAAATTAAACTTTATTTCTTCGAGACATTTTGGTAATGTTGTTGTTTTGGATTTTCGGATTCTGCGCTGCCTAATTTCACTGATGCAAAGCAGGGAACTTTGGAAAAATGTTCTTTGAGGAACAAGAAAACTGAATTGGTACCTGTAGTTTTATCTAAATTTGACTCTAATGATAAACTCATACCTAATTAGTTTTAGCCTGTTATCATTCATTGGGGATTGCAGGAAATGAATGTCATGTTCGGATAAAGGAGTAGTTCAACTTTGCACCGCAGGGGCAAAACACAAAACTACATGTCAGGCATGGTATTTTTTACTATATGACAGTAAATAGAAGTGTGTAATTTATGTAAAAACACAGTTTTAAATTTACAGTTACAACAAAACTGAGCTAAAAATGACGAAACAATACAGCTTAAGTCAAGTTACAGCACATTAAGCTACGTGGCTGAATCTACCTCTATTCCCTTGCTTTTATCTGTAATATTTTATTTGTCTTTCTGTGCTTCAGTTATTCCTCATAATTAAATAAGGCAGTGGCAAAATTTAATGATAACACAGCTGAGCTGCTGCTAAAACCAACTTCACAGATGTCAGTAGCTCCCATCAGGGAATTTTAACTAGGAGAACTCCCACTCTTTGAACTTCTGGTTTCCTAGGGGCTGCCTTTAAATCATATATTTAATTGCATTAGGGATGTTCCTGACTATTTGACTAGATGTTTAAACATCGTTTCCCCCGCTAGTTGGCAACAACGGATTAGAATAAGATTTAATTAATTTATACTGCCATTTAACTGTTGGTTCTAAGATATTATGTAACCAATGGCCACTAGCTGAGGCTGCAGCCTTAGAAAATGATACAGAAACTTGAAAACAAAAGATAATACAGGTAACAGATACACAAACTAGCAGTATTTTGAAAAAAATAATGTGCATGGGAATGAAGGTCGCTGGTGCTAGCAAAGCTAACGTTAGACAATTAACATAATATTCAGTTAATGAAGAATCTAATTAATGGTTTAAAACTGCTCTTAAATATAACATATTTATATCAGTAATGTTTAATCTCATCCACTGAGTTGTGGTCAATCAGTTTTCTGGCTTTTTTTCCCCTCCTGTTTAAACAAGTTAAATAGTCACCATTTACAGCTGTAAATAACAATAAACAGAAACGTATAATTTCTTTGAAAATATCTTTATCAAAATTTGCAGCAACAACAAAAATGAATTAAAAACCAAGAAACGAGCAAGAAAGTTGTATCATGTTAAATCTAGCTAGTCATAGTTAGCCTTAGCTAAGGATGACTAAATGTTCTTATTTTCTCTAGCTTATGAATGTAGTCTGTACTTCAATTACATTTGCAGTCACAACAAAACTAAGCTAAAAACCTAGAAACAATACAGCTAAACCAAGAGCTGTGTCAAGTATAAAATACAGCTAGCCTGAGCTGAGCTAATTAAATATGGCAGCAGCTAAATGTAATCTTGTCATAGCTAATCTGCTGTTAAAACCACAAACTTGGCAAATGCCATCAGAGAATTTTTAATTATGAGAAACTTCTACTGTTGGAGATTCAGTTTTGTAGGTGCTACCTTTAAATCATATAGCCTAATTTACTGCTTTCAATTATAAATTCATTCATTTATATTGCTTCAGTGTATAGTAATATAATGTAGCAGACAAAAGCCTCACAAATCATAGATCCATTTAGTTACTAGAGTACAAGCTGCAAGCACTGCAAGCTGTGAATTGTAAATAGATTTTGTTCTTGCAAGTTAAACAAGTTAAAATTATATCCCTTGCTCGGTCCCTTGGTTTTCTCTTTCTTTACAGACTGTCCAATAAAAACAATGTAGGTGTGCAGGTAAACAGTCTGTGCAGGGAGCACACGAGGTACTGACTGGCCAAACTTCAGTGGGATCTTATTTTCTGTTGACTGCTTTGACTGGTGACTCACAGCACTAAGAAAAACAAGCACACAGCCTCTATAAACCTTCACTCCTGTTTCACCTCTGAGCCCCTTCATACAAATACACATCCAAATGCCAGCCCCTTTCCTATTCCACCCGCTTGTCTGCTGGACTGATGAATTTGTCTACATCCCCTTCTTGGCTTGCTGTTTAAAATTTTAGCAGCGTCTGTAAGACTACACAAAGTGTTGGTGCTCGCTTACAACCCTGTTTCATGACGTTATTTCTACCTGCTTCTAACTTCACCTCCCCGTCCTCTTTGTTTACCCCCTCATCAACCTGACATCGTCTTCTCATTCGGCTTACTTGTCTCCCTTGCTGCGGGCGATGCCAATGAGCTTCTCGATGCCGCCGGCGTCCCTCAGGGCTTTGGTGTTCTCCATGTTCTTGGTGATGACCTCGTGCAGTGCGCAGCAGATAGCCGTGATGGTGTCGTCCGACATGGTCTTCCCCACCAGCCCGCTGCTGCTGTTGGTGCCACCTCCTCCGCCTCCTCCTCCCCCACCGCTGCTGTTATTGTTGTTGCTGCCTCCAGGCAAACGGTGCACCAGGTCCCTCATGGCATATTTACCTGTGGTGGGTGAGAGTGACAGGGAGAGTAGGGGTGAGGTGAATAATATAGGAAGAACGTTAGGCAGCAGAAGGGGGAAAAAAACAAGGTAGGAATGGGAGTGAAACAAAGACAGTTTGTGGAGTTTCTGTGTGGAGTTTGCATGTTCTCCCTCTGCCTGTGTGGATTGTGTCCAGGTACTCCGGCTTCCTCCCACAGTTCAAAGACATACATGTTAGGTTAATTGGTGATTCTAAACTGGTTATAGGTGTGGATGTGATCATGGATGGTTGTTAGGCAACCACTCATGCTGTCTCTCTGTTTTAGCCCATTGTCAGCTGGGATTCCCAACAACTCCTGAACTGGATAAGAAAATGGATGGATAGATGGTTGGATAGTAGACCTTAAGACAGGACCTATGCTGAGTCTTAAGTTGGTCACAGCTTGGCCTTTTACATGTAAGTCTGACCTAATCATTAGCCAGGTACTACCAGTCAAGCTTCTTCTCGCTACAACTGAGTGCAAATGTTACACTTCAAAATCTAGGTTGTCTCTGTCCAGCTTGTAACAACGTAGCAAACTTGTAGCAATGTCGTGTTGACAAAGTGCAGACTTTTAGACAGGAGAATTCAAGCTGTGTAGTACAGTAACGCTTCTTGAAACAAACAGCTTTCTTTACCTTGCTCAGGTGGTCTTTTTAAAGGATGCCCAGATCAGAGCTTCTTTTTGTTTGTTAACAAGTTAGACTGCTTAGCAATCACAGGTTTTGTGTTGACTGTACAAATCTATCAATTTTCCTATTTCACTATTGGTTTTAATAAAGCAGTTAATATCAGGTTTAGTAAAGATCACCTGGTGCAACCAGCCCCTGGTCCGGCATGCAAATCAGATACATTTGATGTGGGAAAACTGAAATCTCCATTGCACAAGCACTAAGAAATAATTTTACAAAGATAAACAACAGGAAACTTTAAAAAAGTTGATTAAAACATAATTTAAGGGAAAAAACCACATACACAATTTATTTTACACATCACACATTTTATATTAGTGTAGTTCTACAGTAATTCCACTGTAACTTTTACCATAATACAGAATGTAATGTAGAAACAGATGTGAGGCAGTTAAAAAGTATTGAAAATAAAAAAGTCACAAATATCAAAATATCCACATCTATTCTTTTTCTTTGCATTTACATTTTTTTTATCCTACTGCTTAGTTGATTTTGATGAAGTATTCTACCTTTTGCTAATGCAATTAATTACTTTGTATAAGGTTGTAATTTTAATTTGCTTGTGACCTTTGTTGTTTGTTTTGTTATTTGTTTCGTCTCTGTTATATTGTATGTTTTCTTTTGTATAAATGTTTGTTAGGACCCCTTCAAAAACGAGATGTCAAGGGGCTTATCCTGATATGATAAATTTGAATATATATATTTGAATAAGTAAGTAGGCATTCACTACCTGTGGCATGAGCAAAGATGTCTAACGTTCTATGATTTTTTTCCCCCCTCTTTTCTTTTTCAAGGAAAAAAGCCTCTGAAAGCTGAAGCTCACTACTCGAGAGGTAAAACTACAGCCTGGCGGGGCTGCTGTCAGACACTGATGGAAACATGGCCACGTGATCTCACACAGACTGACTACATTTCCCATGACACCTGAGCACTGCTGTCAGGAAATCTGGTCCACTCTGCCCTCTGGCCTTCCTTCTGATTGGGTCATCACCCTGGGGGGTTGGTGGTGGTGGTGGTGGTGAGGGGGTGTAGGTGCATGTCATGACTCACTGACAGTTTGCATCCAGACTATGTGTGTTTTACTGCAATAAAAATCCTGCTGGTGCACATAATAAATAAGAACAAACTGTTACTAATTAGAACAATACAGCTTTTTTTATTTTGCTGCATGTGATCAGCAAGAATACGCAAAACCTAACAAGCAAGAGAGGTGGAGCATGGGTAAAGAAAGACTTCCTTTTTTTTCTCCTTTCCGGACTACTTCCGTGACTGCTCCAGAGAAATGGTCTGTAGCATGACAACAGTGTTGGAGGACACTGATACATGTGAGAACAAAGCTACACCAATATTTAAAAGACTAAATAAAAGGATGTTAAATGATAATTAAGTGAATGTAAGACACTGGCTCAGGTCAACTTTCTCTGACTTTTTCAGTTTTAAAGATAGGAAGCACAATTATCTCCAGATGATCAAAGCAATTCACAGATAAACTGTCTTATTAGGGAAGTTAAGAGTAAGTAACTGAACCATGTAAACAGCTAAACGTAACTACTGCCATACAATTGCAGTCATTTTCATTGCACAAATTACTATGATGAAAAGAATAATACTGAGATATCTTCTGAAAATCTGGAAAAAAAAGCACGTGAGTATAAAAAAGAGACTGTAAAAAGACTGCCGGTCACTATTGTCCCAGAATCATTAAAGTTTTATATTTTTCATTAGTTTATATTTTTGCGTCATTTCAATTTTTATTTTTATTTTTATTTTTTTAGATCAGTTTTAGTTAGTTTCCAGAATGCGTTTGCGTATTTCAGTTTAGTTTTTATTTTCTAAAAATGTTAAATTTTAGTCTACTTACTATTATATTCAGTGTTCATTTTAGTTATAGTAATAATAATAATAATAATAATAATTATTATTATTATTATTATTGTTGTTGTTATTGTTAAGGGTTTTTGACAGGGGTAGATTTAAGAAGTTTAGAACAGGTATCACAATTATGTAGCTCCATGGTGTAGTGGTAAGCGCATGTGTTGGTTCAAAACTGGGAGACAACACAAACCCATCCTCTGGGGGTCACAAGCTACTGTAGTCCTAGTGCCTGTCCCAAGCCCTGATAAATGGGATGGTTGTGACTCACAGCTAAATAGAAACCCCCTCAAAACATATGTACCAGGCATGTTTTTTTGTTCTAAAATTTGACCAGATAGAAAAAGACAAAAACTAAAGACAATTCCAGCCTATTTATCTTTTATACTTATATTAGTTTTGTAGTGACACAATTCTTTTTAGGTCTTCAATAAGGCAAATAGCACAAAACGAATAAAGAAATAAATGCTAATGTATAAATGTCACTGATAAATTCAGCACTCACTTTGCACACCAAAAAACAGAGCATTAAACTGCAGTGACTCAATAACACCAGCAACAAACTTTAAAAAGAAAAAAAGAAAACACCTGTGAGTCAATGCACAGGCCACAGTAGCACAGACAACAAATCACGATTAAATTAAGTCCCTAAAAGTTCACCAGTCTCCAGTGATTCAACAGCCTATCTGCACCTGTGTGAGTGACTCTCTGGTTTATTGTGGAAAAGTGATTCTCTCGCTGTGTGTGAGAGGACTAGCTGCACAACCACAAAAGTCAATACCATTACCAATAGTTATCTTACTTTACTCAGCCATAAAGTGTGTAGATCGGCTGATGATGCAGTAAAGTGATAAGCTGTGATAATCAAAGTGAGTCTAACTATGATTGCACTGGTGCTGGATTGTGTACGATGTGTGTGCTTTTGAAATGATATCATTTTTTCTCATTTTTAATTATCGTAATTATTGATACTGCTATTATTGCAAACACGCTGAAAGTGAAGCTCTGCATCAGCTGGCTCACAACAAACCTGTCATTGCAGACACTATTAATATCTGCTGCTGACAGCTCTGAGGACTCAGCTACACAACATGTGTTTACATGAGAAACTGCATTAGAGACACATCACACAACACAGCTGGGGAAAGGGAATATGTCCTATCAGAATATACCTGGATGCCCCATGGCAGCACTGTAGAAAAGCTAACATTACAGCCTGTGCATGGATTGCATTCACATGAAGAGACATCACATTGAGCATCAGACAGAGTAAGTGGAAGGAGACATGTGGTAGTTGCTATGGGGACGAGCAGAAAAGCAGAGTTTATTACAGACATCACTCGGTCTCAAAGGAAAATGTAGCCATAAACAATCAGTTAAAGAAACAATACCTTCTGCTTATAGAAAAAAAAACAGCTCCTTACAAAGTACAAGCAAATATAAAAACATTCAGCTTTCTTTTGCAAATTAAAGACAAATTCACCAACCCAGCACCAATAATCTGCCACATGAATGACATTTTAACACCTCTTTTAAGATTCTACTACATTAAACATGACATTTAAACATGTCTGCTGAAACAAGTATCAGAATAATGTATTAAAGCAAGGGAGTGATTCTCAAAGTGGGTCAAGATAACTATACTTGTCTTCAGAGCAATTATTTTCAATTAAAGCAGAATTAAACATGTTACTCCCCTAGCATCCAGAAAAAGACTATTGAAAAATGTTATTCTTCTCTACTGTCAGGGTGTTTTTTTTTTTGTTCTGTATGCTCTCTTGTAAAGGCTTGTTTACCCCTTCATTTTTTCAGGCTGTGTAGATTCCTTTGTATGGACTGCTGTGGATGAACTACTCACCAATGAGCTCCTTGTTCCTGATGTCCAGAGCCATGTTTCTCAGGGCTGTAGCCACAGCACAAACCACCCGGTCGTTGTCTATCCTCAGTAACTCCACCAGGATAGGGAGTCCTTTCTCTTTGCGCACTGCAGCTCGGATATAGACGGACCACTGGGCAGGACAGGGGAAGGGGAGAGATGGACAGAGATGGCAAAAGAGATTTATTTCTTTTTATGCACTGATATTTCCAATCTAGTCATATAATTTCTTGTCAGTGTGACCCTGTTTTGTTTTGTTTTTTACATTCCACATTTTGAGTCTCAGTGCTGGCATTTTGGCCAAATTCACTTTCCTTTTTGGGAGCCAGAAGTGACCATATTTGGATGAGATGGTGGAGTGCTAAGTTATGCTAGCAAGCTTGGTTTAGCATGCTGTATCCACAAGCTGTACAGATGCAATGCATAGACACACATACAGTTAATTAGTGCTAAGAAACCACATCTCTAACTTCAAAGTTCAACAAAATCCAAATGGATGAGGTACATAAAATTCACCCCACCTACAGTTGTTATGGTTTTGTAAAATGCTTTCTGATGCATTTATATTGCACATTTCTATGACGTGCTTTGGGAGCCAGCACCAAACGGCCATTCCAGGAACTACAGTTTTTGGGGCTTCCGCATTGGCTTCATTTTTCAGCCATGCCGGTTGCCTAATGTGTACCCAACAAAGATGCAACAGGTAAACACTTCACTGAAAATCATGGTGTTCCCTTTTGCAAGACGCAAATGACTTTGTTCTGCCAATGTCAATAGTTTACATCTTGTTTTCTTTTAAAGCCCTTGCTAAGCAATCAGATGGATGTAATAACTGTGTGCAGGGCCGGTGACACTCTAGGGGAAGTGATGTAGGCAGTACATGACAGTAAGTGAACATCTTAGAGACACACGATACACAGGTGGGTCGGGCGATGTGACTTTCTTAAAAGCAAGTGTAAACAGGGTAACTGGTGTAATTCTTAGCCATCAAGGCACTTTATGCAACACTGGAAATTTAGATGAAAAACCTGACCTGCCAGTGGCACTAAAAATCACCAGATCATTAGGAGTGATCCTCTGGAAACCATCAATGTCCATTCATCCCATAGTTGCAGGAGAAAAATGGTGGTCAGATTGCTACAGATAGGCCATTTTTGACTTGTCAGGTTTTTCTTACTGCCAAACTGTAGTTTGACAAAAATCCTCACACAAGGTCCACAGTATTTTAAAACTTTGGCCTAGATTTTTATTTGTTACAGTGTGACCACTGATACCAATGTAACTGATAAGTGGCTGAAAGGTCCAGATGA
>VUQI01015680.1:7138-18925 GCA_015106735.1 Paratilapia polleni
AAAAAAAAAAAAAAAAAAAAAAAAATTTATATATATATATATATATATATATATATATATATATATATATATATATATATATATGTCTGACCAGAAAAAGGGAGGAGCTTGACTGTGACTTCTAGAGGTGTTTCTGATGGGCTCACACAGACTGTTATGGTAAACAGCATTCCTTTGAGGCCTTCAAAGCATGAAGACACAGACACAGACGGAAAGAGAGACCGAGAGAAAAAGAGGGGTAGAGCAACTTGGGAAAATAAACAGTATGAGATTATGGGTTTGGCAGTGATGCACCAGAGTGTAGCAGCAACCTTGGCAGCATTTATTCAGAAACCAGCCTCACGTCCTCCTGCAGTCTATAATATATGATGCCCTCACCTTTTGCACATTAGCCTTTTGCTGTGATTTAATGTGCATCACTTGGTTTTACACTGCTTCCTTCAGTTACATTTGAGTGATTCCGCCTCCCGTTGCAATTACCTGCTAATTGGAGTGTATAGAGCACCCTTAATTATGCTAAAAAGAAACTCCTGGCACACAGTCTACTACAGATGACAGTACACATAATCACTCCCACAGAAAACGTCATGTAGACCTGCGCAAAGAAAAATCATGTAGTCTACATGAATGAATATTTGGAGTCAAGACTGCAGATGTATCTGCTCTTAGAACTTTAAAAAAAAAAAAAAAGGCAGTTATGGGCTACAGGAGCACGACTTGCAGAAAACTTTACTGACAGCACTGAGTGTAATGTGCTACAACACACAGTGCATCACATGCAGCTGCATGAGAGACTGCATAGCTCCAGACCAGTGCCAGTGTTAACCCTGTCCAACCAGCCTGTTCTCATTCCCAGGGTGTCAATTACAGTTTTGTCAAAGCTGCTGGCACCTCCACATTAAGCACAAGCTGTCCTTTGGCATCTGCGCCGTGATGCACGGGATTTTGGCAACAGTAGGATGGGTCTCTCATTCCCAACTTGTCAAATATGGACGCTTATAAAGGACCCCTTGGTGCCACATTTAAACCCATGGGTAAGTGCCGTTTTTCAAAGTGCAGGCCTAATGCTGTGAACGAGCATATTTTTACCCTAACCATATTTTCCCAAACCTAACCAAGCAGCTTTTAGTGCCCAAACTCAGCCAGAAACTAGAAGAGAAAGTAGAAAAAAGGGTGTAAAAAAGAAGAAAGCTAGTGAATCAAAGTTCAAAACACAAAGCTCCCAAACAGGATGTGCACCACTGTCGCCTGGCTTACTGACATCTATGACAGCTTCCTATCAGTGACAGCACCACCTCACAACATGCAGGACTTAAAGGGTCTGCAGCAAGTAGCGTCCTGTTGTGCCAGATACCAGAGGACACTTTTAGGGATTTTAAGAGGCAGAGGTAGGAAAGGAACTGCTTTTTATGGAGTCTAATGTAATGTTTTGGCTCTTCAGCTTTGCTTTGACGGAACAGCAAAATGATTTTGAAAAAAAAAAATACAGTTTGCTCAATATAACATAGACTCATCACATCACCTCTGATAGGGTTCAGACCCTGAACACAGATAATTTCATCGTTTAGCTATCAAACCAATTTTCAACAACTGGAACTTTTTTACATACTGAGGTGAACTCTAACCCAGTTCAACACAAAATGTTCAGTAAGCAAAAACCTACTGACAAGTTATTCAACTTTAAGTTCCTCCTTTCATGAACAGGGATTGTCAGGATGCCTTTACTTTTAAGCTAGTATGTGCAAACATAGTTGCCTTGCTCATTTGTCAATGTGGGTGAGCAAACAACTTTAGCAAACACAAATATCTTTCAGAAGCACCTAATTATGTCCGTAGGTCACATTCTGGATGTGACTCAGTTTGCTTGCACCCACACTTGTCAGATGTTTTTGGAGAAAGTATTTAAATCTGGATACGGCACTATCACATCACAAATAGCACTGCTGCAGTGATTCTACTTTTAGCTGACAACATTTCTTTGCCCATTTTCTCTTTACCATTGTCTATCTCCCTAAATCTGTATTAATGCATATATAGACCCCATTTACATCAGCTATTAACACCCAGTCTGTATCTGTATATGTTATCTGTTTAATGATATCCAGCCAGACAGGTAGACTTATTATAAAATCTAATGTGTTGTAGGTCAAGGGAAGTGATTTTGCTTTGTGTGGTTTATTTTCTTCATTGCTGAGCTAGTCTTTTTATCCCCCTGAAATATATTTTATGTATTTCCTAAAATATGTCCATGATTTGGAAGATTACAGCTGGTACACCTGGTTGTTATGCCCCATAATATTCTGACATCTCCTCATTAATGCATCTTAATTCCCCTATTCTGTTATCCAAATATGATATCCACATACAGATCATACAGACATAAACGAGTTATTATACATTTTTAATTTGTTGCAATCAAAGAAAAGGCATAAGCATAATTTCTGACTAGAATAAATAGATCTTGTCTTTGCAGTATATAAGTTTTTTAAATGATTTATTGCTTTCTTTTCACCATCTGTAATGTAATGGAAAAAACTGAGCATGTAGTCATTACATGTAAAGTGAAATATTTCAAACCTTTTTTGTTTTAATTTTGATCATTATGGCTTACAGCACATGAAAATCAGAAATCCAGTTTCCAGAATTATTAGAATATTTCATTTCGCGTTTGAGTAAATTTACTGTTCAAACAGTATAAAAACCATGTATCTCTCAGCCTAGTTCAGTACGCGGAACCACAATCATGGGGAAGACTGATGACTTGATTCTTGTCCAGATGATGATCATCGAGGCACAGAAGATCCACATTAATGGAAAGTTGACTGGGAGGGAAAAGTTTGGTGGGAAAAGGTGCACAAGGAACAGAGATGACCACAGCCTTGAGCGGATTGTCAAGAAAAGTTGATTCTTGAACTTGGGACAGCTTCACAGGGACCGGACGGAGGCTGGTGTCAGTGCATCCAGAGCCACTGCGCACAGACATCTTCAGGAAAGGAGCTACAACTGTCACATTCCTAACATCCAGCCACTCCTGACACAGAGACAATGTCAGAAGCATCTTATTTGGACTAAGGAGAAAAAGAACTAGACTATTGCTCAGTGGTCCATTTTTAGATGAAAGTAAATTTTGCATTTCATTTAGAAATCAAGGTCCTAGACTCTGGAGGAAGGGTGGAGAGGCACAGAATCCAAGGTGTTTGAAGTCCAGTGTGAAGTTTCTGCAGTCTGTGGTGATTTGGGGAGCCATCATATCTGCTGGTGTTAGTGGCGGTTGGTCCACTGTGTTCAAACACAGCTGACTATTTTAGAGCACTTCTGGAGATGCTGCTTTCCTTTTCCATCATAACTTAGAACCTGCCCACAGGGCCAAAACTACTCCCAAATGGTTTGCTGGCCATGTTATTACTGTGCTTGATCGGCCAGCCAACTCACCTGACCTGAACCCCACGAAGAATCTGTGGGTTATTGTCAAGAGGAAAATGAGAAACATCCGACACAAAAATACGAATGAGCTGAAGGCCGCTATCAAAGCAACCTCCATGCCACACTGCATTGATACAGTAATTCATGGTAAACCAAGTACTCAGTGTCAATGAACATACTATTCAGAAGATGGACATTTCTGTATTATAAATCAATTTTTTGATAGATCTTATTCTAATAGATAATAGATATTCTAATAATCTGAGACACTGGATTGTCATGAAAATCATGGAAACTGAAACAAAAAAATTCTTGAAATATTTCACTTTACCTGTACCAAATATAGACTATATGAAAGTTGACCTTTTTGAATTCAATTAAATTATGAAAAAAAAGAGATGCGCATACGTATATATTTAAATTTTAATGTGTGTGTGTTTGTGTGTGTGTGTGTATTCCTAATCTAGACACATTTGGCTCACTTGTTGCAAGAGGAAGGGGCCCTGATCATGTTTAAAATTAGCAAACAAAACACATGTTATAACTGTGCATTTATGTATTGAAGTAGACTGAATAATAATTCTGAGAGAAGCATTACATAGTGGAAAAAGCTGGCCAACGTGCCACTACAACATTTTGAACTAAAGTATCATGAGAGTATGGAGGTATGATCCATAAAAATGGCACTTCTAAATGCATCATTTTAAGCTACCGGTAGAAAAATTGTAAACACTATACACAAGACCACGAATACAGCGAAAAAGTCATAAGCAGCAAACATGCCAAGTGGTAGCATGAAAAAAGTGAATACATAAATATGTTTTGTGTACGTAGTTTTAGAGTTTCCAGACCTTAATTCTGGTGTGCTTTCCTCCACTCGTGACTACGTGGAGTATTAAGATGGCGTCCATAAGTGGCATTTGCTAATCCTGCAGATTTGGAGAGAATTTGGTCAGACATAAACTTTAGAACAGTGAGGTTGAGTTGTGTTCAGTCTATAGATTACTAGGAACATTTTCTACCATCTGCTAAATTCATATTTAAATGTTCTCCATCATGCATTAACTGTCCGGATGAATTATAAGGTTTTCATACACACATTCCTACAGTGGACACAAGTTAGAGGTTCTTAAAATGCAACTGTTACTGTTTTTGTTTTAAATAGAAAAACAGGCAGGCAGGCAGCTCAGCAGAGAGACATGACACACACAACCACACACGCAAACACTATCAAACCCACTTATTACGGTGATCATTTCATCAATATAAGGTGAAATGAATACAACTTTTCATACTTCCTTCATAGCACTGTCAACCAGAACTAGCCACTATTTATCTGTGTGTTGACTCAACCTCTGAGCTGCAGCCTTGGCTTTGACAAAGTCCACAATGGCAGATGCTGAATCTGTCTCCTGCACAATAGCAGTGAAAAAAATCAATGTAATAGAGCAAAACAGTCTTGAACAACCGTGACAGTGAATAGGCTCTGTGTTGCAGGAACATGGAGCACGACTCACCAAAGTATCCCTTACACGGTGTAGAGAAGTCATCTTTGATTGTGCTATTTTAGAATGGTATGTGTACAAACAGCTGCCTATCCATTTTCAATATGAACTTTATTGTAACAGAAAGTCCTTTTTAAATGGTCTCTGCAGGCTACAATGGCTTTGAAGATACTCTTAGAAATAACGCAGATGCTGAATAGCTGAGGATGGAGCTCCTTGAACTTATCAGTCCGAAGGATTAAACAAACCAGTTTTCCATCCTACTGTATATACTGCTCAGCCATCGCGGGAGCTTATCCCAGCTGGCATGGGGCAAAGCGCGGGGTACACCCTGGACAGATCGCCAGTCTGTCACAAGGCTGACACAGAGAGACAGACAACCATTCGCACTCACGGACAATTTAGAATCACCAAAAAAACCCAACCCCATGCCTGTCTTTGGCATGTGGGGGGAAGCCGGAGTACCAGGAGAGAACCCACACAGACATGGGGAGAACATGCAGACTCCACACAGAAAGGTGGATTTGAACCCAGGACCTCCTTGCTGTGAGGCAACAGCGCTAACCACCACACCACTGTGCTTGCCCTGGTTTATGGCCATACCACCCTGAGCACGCCCGACCTCGTCTGATCTCGGAAGCTAAGCAGGGTCGGGCCCAGTTAGTATACTGCTCAGATTTGGGAATATTTTGTGAGTTTTGAGACATAAATGCTTGACATTTTGACATGTATTGTGTTGAATACAACTGAAATCTGACCTGCATGTTATGCAGAAATGAACTAAATAATGGATCTCAGTTTGTTCAGGATACACCAGCATAGATTGTTTTTTTCATTGCTTTATGTTGTGTTTTCCCAAAAGAACAGCAGTGTGCTTTTTTTTTCTGTGCAGACTATATACAGTGTACTTGTTCCCTGAGTTTGCTTATCCAACAAATGCAAACAGTTTCAAACTGCAGTAAAAATTACATGTAGTCTAGCCTGGACGTTGTTGACTTGTATTTACATTGCATTTTATTACTCCAAACATGTGTGCTGCAAATAAAAACAGGTAATGCTTATATCAAAGAGGTAAAATTCAGGAGCTGGGATTTGCTCAGATTGTCTACATTACCTGCTCATCACTGATGACATTAACTTTAAATATCTTTCATTGCCATTTAAACATGCAATAATCTTTTTTGACCAACAGTAAAAGACAAGCTGAGAAGGATGGATCACGTCGTGAAAGACATTTTCCAAATAGTTAATGTCATCTGAGAGGTCTAAATCATTGCGAGTTTTATAACCTCCTTACTCACAAAGACATTCCCTATGGCTTGCCGTACCCCACCTCTTAAGATGGTTAAGCCAAGTTGTGTGCAAGAGCATTTCTGTGATTTATGAGAGTTTCTTTGCAATGAGACTTACATGACTGAATGTGGAAAAGCTGAGACATACAACAAAGCTAAGATATTTCAGACTGTTCCTCATCTGTTTTGTAAATAGACAGAAAGGGAAAATTTCCAGGTATTTTTTTAAAGGCTATAATGCAGTGGTCTTACTGGTGCTGCCTACTTGTGATCAAACTGGACTGTATGTATGTAGCCCATGAACTAAAATGAGTTTGACACCCCTGGCACACAGTTTTGCCACTATTTAAATTGATAGGGCCAACTTGTAACCAAACAGTTGCCTATTGAAACATCTTGCAGTTTACACGCTAGCAGTTCCATTCAAAGCTTCAGTTTCATGTTTCACTTTTTGTGAGATTAGTGCCACGAGGGCAACAAAAGGTGCTTTGCATATCAATAAAAAAAAAAAAATCATCGACATTATACTACATTACAGATGCAGTGGAATGGTCAGTACTGTTACCTCACAGCAAGATGGACTTGGCTTTGAATCCACCAGCCAGCTGGGGCCGTTTTTTTTTCTGGAGTTTGCTTGTGTGCGTTCTCTCTGGGTACTCCAGCTTCCTCCCACAGTCTGAAGACATGCATGTTAGGTTAATTGGTAATTCTAAATTGGCCATGAGTGTGAATGGTTGTCTGTCACCCTGTTTTAGCCATGTGATAGACAGGTGACCCGTCCAGGGTGCACCCCACCTTTTGCCCTATAACAGCTGAGATAAGATCTGGCTACCCCGTGACCCTGAACTGGATGAGTGGTTAAGAAAATGGATGGATGGATCTACATTATACACAACATGATGTGAAACTATGTTATTATGCCTTATGTGGCTGCTGCACTTTCACATTTACAAGCTGGAAAATATCCAGCCTGACCAACCATGTGAAACAGACTATAGTATGATGAAACTGTAAAACATACTCGGTCATAGTTAGAGTTGAAATTCAGGTCAGACTCTGTTCCACTTGGTTTAAAAGTTCAGTTTGTAGCCCATCTTGGTGTCACCAGTCATTGAAAATGTCATCACTTGTTTTTTTGTGGATATTACAATGTGACAGTACATTAGATATTCCCATGATTATGATGTAAAGAAGCTCTGTGGATAGCCAGATGGACCTGGAATAACCTGCTGAAAATATATCCTTGCACGTTCCTACAGCGCTGATGGATAAAAGCACAGAGCAGGCACACTTTTGCACTCGGTGTCAGTCATTCTGTGAGGCAGGAAAGCACAGAGGCAGGCATCCATAAAACAAACATGGTAGCAGCAGTGGAAGGGCAGAAGTGGCAGGATGGGAACTGCTGCCAGACACATTACAAGGAGCTCTAATGAGGGAGCCCACACTCTCACCCCCCACCGTCACAGAGGAACGCGAGGCGGGAATTAATTGTGAGGGCGATGATGGCGAGCGAGCTGAGGAGCAGGTCATTACTGCACGCCTCCTCCTGGAGCGCCGCGGGCAGAGCGTGGAACGCCACGCTACTTGCACAATTCCCATGATCCCACAGGAGGGGGAACAGATAGCAGGAGGGGGATTGAAGGGGACAGAGAGAGAGAGAAAAATAGAAAATATACTGGAAGAGGAAGCAGGCAGCTTCCTCTTTATTGGAGACAAACAAAAAAAATGTTGTGAATAACAGCTTATATATTACTATATCAATTATTACTCATTTTTAAATATTGCTATTTGTGATCATTTCTATCCTGTAGAATTCATTTTCTTCCCATTACCTCTATGGTAATAGGCTAATAATAAAGTGAACTATAACAAGAATAAGGTTTAATCTGTCCCCTAGGTCCTCCTTCCTTTATATTTGGGTTATTTATAACTCTTACACAGCAAGCTGCATCACTACTGGATTTAATTTGATAAATGACACTGTAGGGGTTAAACTGTAAGAATAAAAACACACAAAATGCACAGGAATCAGATGCAAAGCGCAATCCCAAAAATAACATTGCACGTTCCATAGCTCCAAGTCAAAGTATAGTGGTGAGGGGTGCAGGGGAAGGATGGCTTTGTATCAAGGTAATGATCAGATTTTGTGGTGCTTCACTCTTCCAATCAGCACATGGTGTAATATCTGACTCTTTGTCATTTCTCTTTGTGTGGTTTCTCGCCCTTATGAAACCTGTGACATCAGATTGAATGCATTGGACACATTGCCCTCTAGTGGATTTTTAATGTATGTATGTATGTAAACCTCAATGTGTTCCAGCCATAGGTAAAAGTAATGCAGTATACAGTTTATACTGCTATTATCCTTCAGCAATTAAATTTCAACAACAGTTGTTAATGGAGTAAGATTGATTAAATATTTATAGTTTGCCCTTAATTAGAGAGCATTGGTGTAGCATTTATTTAAAAAAAAAAAAAGAAAAAGAAATGCATTTATAATAATAAATGAACATGTGCCTAATCATTAGTCCCATGTGGCTGTGACTAACAGTGACAAATAAAATGTACTCAATAATTACAGTCATGAAGTGATTCCAGGTAAATACCATTATGTCTTCTGGATTTCTCTCATTAAATCAATAAAAAATATAAATAAAGTGCAACAGATGACCTAAAAAGCTTTTAAACTCTGACATTAATGACTTATGGTTTTACAGACTGAGGGAAATATACTTAATGTTTTGAACATTCACCAGTACTAATGCAACTGGTGTTATTAGTTGCACAAAAATTAAATTCCCTCCTTAGAAATGGAAAAGTCATTATAGCTTGGTAATTAGATACAAAAACAGAAATACAAGAAAACACTAGTGGAGTTTTCCCTGCATATAGCCCCCTCCCTGCCACCACAACCGAGGATTTTTTTTTTTGTGCATTATCTTAACTTATAACGAGAGCAGAGACACACCTCTTTGATGATGTATTTAACGACCCTATTCAGTGCTTTTCCTTTTTCACGACTTTCATGACAAGAAACACTAATGAGACCAGCACTGTTGCCTTAGGGATGGCCAAGCCCATTGCATTAGCACAGGAAATCATTTAGGCCATGTCTCTGGGAATAAAAATATCATTATGGTGAAGCTCTCTGTAAAAGTGAGCTGAACGTCCACTATTTCCAAGTGCTGGAGTTAAAGATGAAATATTCCAAGAGGCAGGAAGAGACATAAGATGATGGGACCTATCTAAACTGCTCTCTTGCTTGTTTTGGTTGTGGATATAAGACTATTAGAAAAACTACAGTTTATGGAGTATTGCCAAAGCAGAATTTAACCAAAAGTCAAAAGAGCTCATATGTACTCATTTTAAGTACATAAATCATGGAAACAGGAAACAGTCTCTCCAATAAATTACTAATTATTTAATTACTTGAGGTTTATAAATTTTAGTAAAAGGCCATATTTCTGTTGAGCTGTTCTAGTTGGATTTTAATAATAAGAAATACTTTTATTGTATTCTTTGCGGAAGGGAACTTATTTGTGGCAGTTTTTAATCATGTCTAAAGATGGCATTTATTGTATCCAGTGTGATGTCCTTCATATGTAGTAATTTTCTTGTTTGACAAATGTTTTATCTGGACTGAATACTGGTGTATATATATATGAATCAATGTGTTCCTTAACCCTAGAACACTAACGTCAGATGATTTTCACCCATGCGATTGTGGTTATATCATTTTCACTGTGTTGATGCTGTCTGAGTTGCACAGGTCCTTGGGTGGCTTCAGGCTGCTCACTGACATCATCGAAGGTAAGTGTGTTTCCCTGCTCCCGTCCCTGTTTTTTTCAACAGGCATGTGTTCGGGTGATTTTCACCCGATGTTAGTGATGGTGTTACAAAAATGTACATTAGTGTCCTAGGGTTAAGATGGTAAATAAGTTAGATAAGTAGATAAGCTAAGAGAAGGTTGGTTTGGAGCATTCAGGTGTGTGTTTACACGCTGCCACAATCTTTCAAAAGTGGACGTCTCATTTACCCCAAGGTCAGACCGTGCAATGCTCAGAGAAACCGTGAAAAAACCCACGAGCTACATCTCAGACTCTACAGGCCTCAGTTAGCATGTTAAATGTTAAAGTTCATGACAGCACAATTAGAAAAATACTGAACAAATATGGCTTGTTTGGAAGGGTTGCCAGGAGAAATACTCTTCTCTTTAAAAACAACATGGCAGCATGGCTTAAGTTTGCAAAGCTACATCTGAACAAACCACAAGACTTCTGGAGCAATGTTCTTTGGACAGATGAGACCAAAGTGGAGATTTTTGGCCATAATGCACAGCACCATGTTTGGAGAAAACCAAACACAGCATATCAGCACAAACACCTCATACCAATTGTCAACACGGTGGTGGAGGGGTGATGATTTGGGCTTGTTTTGCAGCCACAGGACCTGGACACTTTGCAGTCGTTGAGTCGACCATGAACTCCTCTGTATACCAAAGTATTCTAGAGTCAAATTTGAAGCCATCTGTGTGACAGCTAAAGCTTGGCCCAAGTTGGGTCATGTAATAGGACAATGATCCCAAGCACAGCAGCACCTCTACAACAGAATGGCTGATAAAGAAAAACAACAATGTGTTGCAATGGCCCAGCCAAAGTCCAGACCTCAACCTGATTGAAATATTGTGGTGGGACCTTAAGAGAGCTGTGTATAAATGAATGCCTGCAAACCTCAATGAATTGAAACATTGTGGTTAAGAAGAGTGGGCCAAAATTCCTCCACAAAGATGTGAGAGACTGATGAAGTCGTTTAGGAAATGATTACTTCAAGTTATTGCTGCTAAAAGTGGTTCTGCAAGCTACTGAATCATGGGGTGTCCTTAGTTTCTCACAGGACTGCGTAGAGTCCGGTGACAACTTTCTTTTTCACAGGACTGTATGCTTTACCAACATTTTTAAATAGGAAATCTGTACATTTTCTAGTTTGTTGTAAACTTAGCACAAAAATTAAGAAAATTTATGTTTGGTTGATTATTTCTTTGTTGTAACAATTTTTGGCATTCTTCTCTGCCAATGCCAAACAGCTTATTCTGCTATTGACTCTTGTTTGGTGTCTTTTATTGGACTGGATGATTGAAGTCTGAAGAAACAGACTTCAATCATGCAAATTCAACAGTTTATTAATTTAACAAACAGGGGCCTCAGTAGCATGTGGAAGAACCATACACAGCCACAACAGCTTGGCACCTCCTCCTCATGCTGGTCACCAGCTTGAAGTTGCCCTATGGCAGGGGCCCTATCCAGATCAGTCAAATGTGGCATGCTTGGAGCAGACACCAACAGACTGATAATCACCTGATTGTCAGCACCTGTGGTACCAGAAGCTCAAAACAAGAGACAATAGCAGAATAAGCTGTTTGGCATTGGCAGAGAAGATTTGGCAAGTTCTTCGTGGGTGCAACCCACATACTCAACTCTGCTGCTCAATGCACAAATGCATTTTCCTTACAAATGTGGCACCATTTAAAGGGAAATAAACAGGCTTTCCAACGATATAACGAACGTTAT
>VUQI01015682.1:23236-43043 GCA_015106735.1 Paratilapia polleni
GCTGTAGTTTTTAAAGTGATCTTGGTGTTATTTTGTTGTAAAGGTTCAGTACCCAGAGCTGTATATTTTGATGCAGTGTAAACAAAACAGGTCTGTTTGTCATTTAAAGGAAAAATCTTCTGCTAAGTGGGAATGTTGATGCCCGTTTATAACAGCCGATAACTCAATTCAGGGATTTTGCAGAGGCAAACCAAAACTGGATCAAATTTGCGTGTACTGCCTTCTTCTCTCTTTATATCTCTGATTAAGTTGCTTAAAACCCATCACATCGTGGTTTAATCCCTTGTGTTTCCCTTTCAGTGAATTAACTTATCCTAAGTAGGTATTTCTTCCAGGTTGAAATATACCTGTCATCAGTTCAAATAAAAGGAAATGATGTTTGGCAGACATTGAGTTACTGGCTGAATTTAGTCCCCAAGACAACTCCTAATTCCCTTTGTTGTGGACTATGTGTGGCTGTCTGGGTTTTGGCATGATGGTGATTTATAGTTATTATGCAGCTAGACCACAAGAGATTCTTTGGGTCTCTGATACCACAGGCATGCACACACACTCACACTCAGACATCCAACAAGTAGCCTGTTGTAGTTGTGGCTCATAGCATACACAAGCACAATGTCTGCTTCGGAGTGTACCATTTAAGGGAAGATTAGAGGTGAAGCTTAATAAATGTTAAACTGTTTTAAACCACCTGTTTAGGCTGCAGTACATTTCTGATTTTGAGGTCTGGTTTAAACCTGGAACTTGAACTAAGGTGCAGAATAAAGAGACAAAAAGGCAGAAATAAATGCTGATGTTGAATGTCTTGCAGGTCATACAAGACTGCAAGACATTCACTTATAATTATGCTTTTATATTCAGATTATTTGTCAGTGTTGCTTTTGGAAATAATAAAATTTGAATGCTTGTTGGAGCCATTTCCCACTGAAGGTAAAAAGTCAAGCGATGTAAGTCTTATTGCTTCTGACTGATTACAGCGCCTTTTAAATGATGATGGAAATTCAGACAGACACTGTGTGATAATGGAAGGGACTGTTGTGTTCGTGAGAAGTTGTCTGTTAAGCTTTCATTTTTGACCAGATGCAGACTGGCATTAGTCGGATAAAGCTGTGAAACAAGCACAGACACTGAATAAATGACTGACTGACGGGTTTGACTGGCACGCCTACTAGTTGACAGGGATTTGAGAAGTTTGCATTACAATTAGAAGTGAATAAGTAAGAATGGCATACCGTGGTTGTATTCATGACAGTTTTAACACATTCATAATTTTGATTTAAAAAGGGGGCATGGTTAAAAAAACTGCTTTCCTCAGTCTTTTTATTGCCTCTCAAACCTCCAGCTTCCTCTTTATGCTGAGTTCTTAGTCCTTGAGCACATTTTTTAGTCTGTAGTCTGCCTGATCAGTGATAATAATCTTTAATGGTCACAGATATTTACACCAGGTATTTTATGCTCATAACTGTGACATTTCTTCTGAGCCTATGGTCCTACTTACTATTCAGCAGTACCTGGTTCAGCTCAATTGGGCAAGTAGATGGTATATTGTGTTCAAAAAGTAACAATGAGTAAACACAGACATACTGTAAACCCCCACACACACAAATGTAACTACAGGTAACAGCAAGGAGACAAATGAGGAAGTCCAGGCTTATCTTACACATTGCAAAGAATTTTATTGTCAAGTTTTTACAGCTTTCAGAGGATAGCAACACTGCACTTTTGAAGAGTACAGTGACCTACGCATTACACAATGCAAATGATGTAGAGCTGGCTTTTTGCAAAAGTTGAGTGACCCTCAGTGAACATACCTGAACCTGTAGTCAATTCAAAGTCCATACTGTTGTTGCTGTGGATGCAGCTTTATGATTGCTCTACAGTCTCTGGGTTAAGAATTATTTGCAATTGCAAAAGCACATCAGAGAATTTGCCTTTAATTAGTTAAGGGACTAATGCACTGTGTGTGCGTGTGTGTGTGTGTGTGTGTGTGTGTGTGTGTGTGTGTGAGAGAGAGAGAGAGAGAGAGAGAGGGAGAAGAAGGGGGTGTTCATTGGTGTACGTTATGAAACTGCAGTTTGGACTAGGTGTAATTAAATCTTCTTCATAAAATTTAGACCATTGAATTTTTTATATTTAGAGGAAAATGATTATAAACATTTTTTATTCTGGCAAACAGCCTATTAGCAAAAGGAAAATGCATCAGTAGATTAAATCTGTGACTGAAATCTGTTGCAATGCTGATTTCATTTCTTAGACCTCCAGATTGACTTTTGTTGCTATATGGTTGTTTTTGCCTCTGGTATAAATAAGATATTCACATTTTTTACATGACTATCGGCACTGTGCATGATGTAGCGAGGGACTCATGAGCCAAGGCAGTGAGTTATAGAATCACACCTTTTGCTTGTTTAGGGAAGCTTATGCCAAAAGGTGACAGACTACACCAGATTGATGGCACTTTAGAAGGAGGGATATGAACTCCCAAAATGTAAGAGTATAACAGCTTTTTTCCACCCTCTCAAACATATTTGGGAATTCATTCAGGAATACTCGTGGATGTGTTTTGTGCAAATGCCCTGAGGAATTCAAACAGCCAAACCCTTCTGATGGAGGTGTTCCAGGAGTACAGGGTCCTGGTCTTTTTGCTGAAAGCTATTCTGCTGTTCAGTCCATGTGTATTCAGTGCCAAGAATATGAACACTGCTGTCTTTTTACCTCTACAATATTCAGGGGCTTTGGACCTGAATTGTGGCTTACCCATTCCAGTTTTGTTCCATTCATGGACAGAATATCATGGCACAGCAGATGTCTGGAGAGGCTCCAGTTCAGGTATGGGGGTGGGAAGTAACATGCCTTTTTATTTTTCTGGACATGGATCTCGTGCTCCAGAAGTGGATGAATCAGCGGTGTGGATTAGAATTTCCATGTCTGATGGTACAAACAAATTATTTGTGATATCCGGCCACCAGCGCATAACAATGAACTCGTGAACAGCATTTCTTTACATCACAAAGGTGCTGAGGAAGTTTTGTGTCGTATTGTATAATGGCTGAAAGTAATGTAATGACTTGACGAACGAGAATCCAAGTTTTCAAGATGAGTTTTCTTCCACAGCTCAGTGCCCTGACTATTAACAAGAGCGTGATGAATTCAGTGAAGGGACTTTGGTGGGGATGTTGCTGAATCATTATTTTCCAATTAGACTCCTAGTCAGCAGTTTAAGCCAAATAGTCAACTTTTAAGGGATGGCGTGGGGGTTTAAAATAGCCAGGAGAATGCTTTTTGATGGGTTTTTGCAAATGCCCAGGAATATCAATTATTAGGGTTTTTTTTCTACAGTATTCTTCATGTATGTCAGGTTACAGCAAGATCTTAGTTTAAGTGTCTTTGCTTAGCCTCCTGTCACCCCTGGGATTACTCTTAGTCTTCATTATATCGGATAGTACTTAGTTGTTGGGTGATTTTGAGATTGGTTTTAAAAATTTATTGTCTGCCATACTGTTGTTTTTACTTGCTTTGTACCAAAAAAAGTGTGATGATTTGACTTTCAAAATAAGGTTTCACTCAGAGACACCTCAGCTGATGATTTTAGTTGTTGACATTTAGGGATCTTTTAAGAATATAGGACTCTACCAATAAGATAAGGTGAGGAAATGTCTTTCAAAAGGACTCTGGTCTCTTTTCTTGTCTCGCCTTGTTGCAATCTAGGGAATTGATACAATAAAATAAATTACTTCTGACACCTTATTTCGAGATCAGTAATGAAAATGAATCCATTTGTAAAGCAAATTCAGATAAGAGAAGGAATATTTCATGTTTGCTAAAAAGTTTTTTGATACTGATCATTTATGTAGTCTGTTGCTAGCTTAGTGCCTTTCACACTGCCATTAACTAATTGCTCTCTTCCTAAGGTACCCACAGTGGCCTATAATGTCTAGATGTGCTGGTATGTTTAGGTTGTGGATGTTTGACTAAAAGTAATTCTGTGTCTGCAAATTGAGCTGCAGGTTGTGTGCATCTTTAAGGAGCAGGAAACAGGGAAGCAGACATACCTGTTAGTCTTTGTGGCTGCAAACGGGGCATCAACAGGCACACACATGCTAATAAGGCCTTCTTTTTTTTTTTTAACTGTCTCTTCATCTCTTTCTCTCCTTTACACTATTACCAGCTAGCATGGGGCTTTCTTCACAAACACAGCAGATCGCAGCCACAGACACAGTCGTGCTCTCCTACCTCAGCCACTGCTCACAATTTTCTCACCTATACAGCTACCCTTTCCCTTCCATCTGTCCCTAAGATGTAGTGATGATGGGTTTATGTGTGTGTGTTGACTGAAGTGCCACCTGCCACTGCACACCCAAAGTACTGGGAGCCTAATCTAATCTCCCTCCTCCCTCTCTCCCTTCCTCCCTACTGTTCTTTCCCCTTATCCTCCCTCATCCTTTCAGGTCTCGGATGTTATCCTTTCTTCTGAGCCACGGACAACATTTCATCTAGCCAGGTGAGCCTCTCAATCTCTCCCCCTCTCTCTTTGTGTTGTCATCTCAGCCTCTGTCTCTTCCTCTCTGTCTTCACCGCATATGCTTTTGGGTGCTGCTGCAAAGATGCTGCGTCACTGTGCCCGTTTCATATGGACACAATTGTTGTTTCATTATAAGACCAGTAACAGGAAAAAAAACGATGCTTTTCTTTTTTTGTTCCACCTGTTTCTCTGTTTGAGCCACCGTGTCATGCTGGGGAATTGTTTGTGCATATGTTTACCTGAATTTGTGAATGTATTGTTTTATTGAGGAATCCAACAGCCCATGGATATAGAATGACATGCATTTTGTGTCTGTCACTGGTTCAGTATTTTTGAGAGCAGGTGCCTGAAACAACTGTTTGTGGTTAGTGATTTGTGTGTGTGTGCGCATGTGTGGACATGTCTAGACGCTCCCAGACAGTTATTCTTTGGGCAGCACGACTTTCACGTGGTTCAGGTGCAGAGTGGAAAGGCGAATTTTCCCACTAATTGAGATGTTATAGATTCACTCAGTTTGCCCAAAATTATTTCTGGTGTCGAGTCTTGCCACATGTATTCCAATTGGATATGACAAATCAAAAGGCTGAAGAAAAAAAATTGTCTAGCACCTTGTCCAAGAAGAGATGAACTCACCAACCTCAGCTCTTTTGTCTTTTTACCAATTTTGGTTGAAGCAGCAACTGAAACTGGTTAAACTAAACTTTAACTTGGCTATTTAACTTTGAACTACGTGGCATACTTTAAAGTCAGAAGCAACACGTCAACATCAAACACTAATGATTTAACACTAGAACTGCCAGGGGAGGTCATTTTGACCTCATCCTGCAACAACAGCAGTAATGGCAAGACAGTTGTTGAAGATTTACCTTTACCTCCTCAGCTCTTGTACTGAAACCCGTGTGATTCGGCTGATCTGCTCTGGAGTGGAGAACCCACCCGGTTCTCCACACGTTCCGTCACCGACTCTGCCCCAGCTCAACATCCCATCCACAGCCCATTCAGCCCTGCAGTAATTATTCATCTTTTATCTAAATACAGCCTCCTACATATTTATCTATCATCTTGTGTTATAGCAGCCTTCATATCAAAATGTATGTAAATTAAGTATTTCTATGCAACCTGCCATGCTACAGTTGTTTTACATGAATTTCTATAGGGTCAAAATGACATCCTCAGTAGTTCTAGGTATAAGTAGTTGTAAATTTATTTATTTATTTTTTAATTACCCCAAAATTCACTATATAATTATTTTTCTGTCCATGCACTCTGTCTTGACGTAAATATGTGGTGACAAACGCTTTTCCACTTCCAAAAATTGCAGCCTCCAAGCTGAACTGGTCCTCTGGGGGATTGGGAGAATTTGTTTTTCATTAAAATTCTTAAACAAGAGCAACACAATTACAGCAAAGGAGCTGATCAAACATGTACCAATGACGTAAGACAGCTGATGAAGAGGAAAACATAGCATATTCATGTCTTTTACCCATGTCACACTGTATAGATTAAATGTGATTGTGCATTTAAACACAGGACTGTATGATTACTTCCTAGTTGATCCAAAATCTTTAATTCAAATGATTTCAGTCATAATGAAAGGAAAAAAGTGTTAGAAACTATTCTGTTCTAAAACCTTGGGCAGCCATTTCCAGCACATGTGCACTCACACAAACTATCTGCTCTGTTATGACTGCAGATTAAAGTAGGTAGGTGAGTAATTACTGCCTATTTTAACATCACAATGCAGGGTTTTTGGTCTTGTATTGGTGTTCATTTGTGTAAGTTTAGGCTTTGTATATAGGGATTGTCCAAATTCATCCTACGCAGAGGCTATAGAGACTCACTTGTGTACAGTCCTCTAAAAAGTCAACAGTGCATAGCCCAGTTTTGATGACACCATTCATAGTTTGAATGCTGATTGGTTAAAAGGTTGGCTTGAAAAATATAGGGAACAATAGTGGAATCCAAAGCCCAGAAAACCCCATCAAAAATAAAACATGGATGAGAAGCACAGTGGCTGCACTGAGCAGTGGTAAGTGCAGTGATTTTCTTTTTTTTAACACTCAGGCAATCCACTACAAAGAAGTTCTTTGTCTAACTTCTGTTTTCTTCAGCTGTAGGGCTAAGCTAAAGGACTAGCAAGACAAACAAAGAGTAGCCCACATTACTGGATGTTCCACGTACACTGCTCAAAAAAATTTAAGGAACACTTTTAATCAGAGTATAGCATCAAGTCAATTAAACTTCTGGGATATTGATCTGGTCAGTTAAGTAGCAGAGGGGATTGTAAACAGTTTTAGCTGCTTTGGTGTTAATGAAGTAAACCGGTGCACTAGAGGGGCAACATTGAGACGACCCCCAAAACAGGAATGGCTTTACAGGTGGAGGCCACTGACATTTTTTCCCTCCTCATCTTTTCTGACTGATTTTTCACTAGTTTTGTATTTGACTATGGTCAGTGTCACTACTGGTTGCATGAGGCGATACCTGGGCCCTACAGAGGTTGCACGGGTAGTCCAACCCCTCCAGGATGACATCAATACGTGCCATTGGCAGGTTTGCTGTGTCTCCCAGCACAGTCTCAAGGAGGAGGTTCCAGGAAACAGGAAGTTACTCTAGGAGCTGGACAGGGACGTAGAAGGTCTTTAACCTATCAACAGGACTGGTATCTGCTCCTTTATGCAAAGAGGAACAGGATGAGCACTGCCAGAGCCCTACAAAATGACCTCCAGCAGGCTACTGTTGTGAATATCTCTGACCAAACAATCAGAAACAGACTTCATGAGGGTGGCCAAAGGGACTGATGTCCTCCAATGGGCCCTGTGCTCACTGCCTGGCACCGTGGAGCTCAATTGGCATTTGCCAGAATACCAGAATTGGCAGGTCCATCACTGGGACCCTATGCTTTTCACAGATGAGAGCAGGTTCACCCTGAGCACATGTGACAGACGTGAAAGGGTCTGGCAAAGCCGTGGAGGACGTTATGCTGCCTGTAACATGACCGGTTTGGTTGTGGGTCAGTGATGGTCTGGGGAGGCATATCCATGGAGGGACGCACAGACCTCTACAGGCTAGGCAACCGTATCCTGACTACCGTTAGGTATTGGATGAAATCCTTGGACCCATTGTCAGACACTACGCTGGTGCAGTGGGTCCTGGGTTCCTCCTGGTGCACGACAATGCCCAGCCTCATGTGGCGAGAGTATGCAGGCATTTCCTGAAAGATGAAGGAATTGATACCATTGACTGGCCCCCAAATCCAATAGAACACCTCTGGGACATTATGTTTCGGTCCATCCGACCTCGCCAGGTTGCACCTCAGAATGTCCAGGAGCTCCTTATGCCCTGGTCCAGATCTGGGTGGAGATCCCCCAGGACACCATCCGTCTTCTCATTAGGAACATGCCCCAATGTTGTCAGGCATGCATACAAGCACATGGGGGCCAAACAAACTACTGAGTACCATTTTGAGTTGCTGCAATGAAGTTTTGGCAAAATGGACTAGCCTGCCACATCATTTATTCACTTTGATTTTCGGGGTGTCTTTGAATTCAGCCCATTGTAGGTTGATAATTTTCATTTCCAAATGATGTGGCATCCTTTCATTGCTAACACATTACCCAGTCCATATCAGTATAAATATCCAGCATGATTTTTTCCCCCATTGAGATCTGATGTGTTTTCAAAGTGTTCCTGCCCTCTGTGTAGCAGTTACGGACTACCAGCACACCCAAAATACACTGCCATGCTGGATACTAACAGCATCAACTTACTTAGCTCAAGGCTTATTATCACGGTCAGTTTCTTTTCGAGACAATCAGCACATAGAGGTTTGTAAAAGAAAAAAATAGGTTCAGTTACATTGGTAGGTTTTCCCCAAAAATATGTTACATAATCATTTTATTATCAAATTATCAAACAAAGTATTCTGATGCAGTGTGTCTTGAAGTTAAATTGTTATATTTTGAGTCCATTTCAGAGACACTAGGATGCAATACAATTTAAAAACAAGATAGTTTTTCAAAAATCATACATAAACATTACAATTTGTATATAAAAACACCGTATTACATCTTGCTTTCTTTTTAAAACAAATGGTTTTCTAATGCAGTGAGTCAATTATATTCAGCAGAAAAAAGCAGAGTAATGCTTACATAATGTTACAGCATATGTAATTATTTTAAACTTGGAAGTTGGTTTGTGCAGCATGTTTGTTCATCACTCCCTGTTAGGATTACAACAGAAGGATACAAAATTGTATTATCAATGGTCATCAATCTGTTACTGCCTCTTACAGTAGCTACCCTGTATCATGATACATGGATAAGGACCCACAATATGCTGACTGCAAAGATAAGTTCAGGAAACAAAACTGACTTTTAATTTAGGCAAAGCAGGGAAAATCCAAGAACAGCAGCAGAAAACAAAGTCCAGGTTTAACCAGCAAAAATGCAGGTCAGGGATGATATTAAAAAAAAAGAAAGAAGAAGAAGAAGAATATAACAAACTGCAAACAGAAGACAACTAACAGCCAACAGGTAAAACAGTATGACACAACAAAGGACAAAGACAAACTGAGGTTTTAAATAGACACACCAGGTAATCATTGAGATGGGAGACACCAGGGTGACAAGACACAGCTGAAAATAATCAAAGACAATGAGACAGGGGAAGCAAAACTAAATACTATGCACACACGAAAAGAAACTAACAAAATAAAACAGGAAACAATCCAAACATTTAAACACCAAACACAGAGACAGAGACTAAACCGGGGGAAACACAGAACAAAGTAAAACTCCAGGAATAAAAGATAAACAGTATCTACAACCAAAAACCAGACTGTAGAAGGTGGTAGAACTAAAACTAAGAAAACGAGAAACTGTAAACATGACGAAACTAAACTGGGCATGACAACAAGAAAACAAAACTCAAAACATTATAAGCAATAAACAGACTAAAGGTGAAAAAAAATCAATAACAAACACAGTTCAAAATTACATAATTCAAAACATGGGGTCAAAGACCTTGGACCATGACACCCTGTCAAATGTAGTGAAATTACAGCATTCAGGCCCCTATTCTTTTTGCACACTTTTTTGTTGAGTTGATTTCATTTTTGATGGATTCATTTTTGCCCATCATTCTGCCCTCCATATCCCATGATGGCAAAGTAAATTTGCTATTCCACAAAACTGGCATCATGTGAACCATGATGGTGGTGCCATCATTTTATGGGGCTGCTGCCCAGTGACAAAGAAACTGGTCAAAACTGAGGGAAGGATGAGTGCAGCTACTTACAGAGAGTGCCAGAAGAAAACCTGCACCAGAATACATCCTGATTTTCTTCTTTGATAAATTAGCTACATTTTGCCTTGTCATTATGGTCTATTGAGTGTAGATTAGTGGGAAATTGCAGTGTAATCTGTGTGCATCTGTGTAAAATTTAATCTACAATGCAGTCACATTTTTTTAAATGATAAGAGCTTTGAATACTTAAATCCACTGTATGTAACAAACATATGAACCTTTGCTCTAAGCAGCTTTTTCCACACTGACAGCATACTAGGGAAACTTTGCTCATATTTAATTTTTTATTCACTCTACCTGGCTACAGGTGACAATGGCAGCTTTTCATGCTGCTGTTTCTGAAATATTCATAACTCTTCAATCAATAGTAATCATTCAGCTCCTGGGTCTACTTCAGTGTTTCTCACTGCTTCTAACTTTCTCTTGCACTTCTTCTTAGAAATACACGCACACACACACACAAAGAGAGAGAGAGAGAGATACAAATAATCAGTATGGCTTAGCAGGGTAGTATTTTCAGTTTCGTGTACATTCAAACATGATGAGAACATATGATTTGAAAACACGCAACCCTTCTCTATGTCTCACTCTCCCCAGCTGCCACCATGAGGGATAACGTTAGTGGCATTTCCCAGCAGGTCTGTTTGACCTTCTCTTGTTTGTTTAGCCTCTGCTTTCTCCTTTGCTCCATCACATAAACTGGTGGCTGAAGCACAAAGGCGGGTTATCCTTACCAGAGAATGTTTCACTTACACATTATATGTATAAGTGAAACATTCTCAGTTGTTTGTCACAAAGTTGAACAAAAATATTAAAAACTCATCAACATCAGGATTACCACAACAACTGCAGAGATATGATTCAGCAAGTGATCCATAAACACATTTGTGGAGGTGCTAAAGAGCACCTCCACAAATGTCTCAAGAAATGTTTAAACCTTTATAAAGTCCAGTATTACTAAGGTCTTGGGAAACCGAGCTGTGAAATGATTGTATCGCTCAACAAAGGCCACATATTTAACAGGAGTGACTGAACCCTCAGCATCTGTGTGATTCAGCTGTACATGCCTAGAATGACCAATTAGGCAACATAACAGATATCATTGGAGTAACATCTGGAAAAGTAATAATGATCTATTTTAGGATTTGACTTTAATGTCAAATTGCTTGTAATTAGTATTTCTAATCTACAGCCATAATAATTAGGCTAAAGAACTGAGAACATCTCTAACACTATGTTGTTCACTGGAGGTTACTGTAGACAGAGAGAGAAAGTAATGTTGGTATTGTCAACCACTGCAGCAGTGATGTAATGGCCCAGACTCCCTCCACTCCTCAGGCTAGACTCTTTTATTTCCTTTCTTTCCTTATCTCTCTCTCTTCTCAACTACCTCTCTCCTGCATCTTTTCATCTTTTCTTCTTTTCATATTTTGTTTCATTTACTCATACTGACCTTCCATTTACTGTCCTTTGCTCTCTTTGTCTTTTTCTTTCTTTCTTTCTTTTGTTGTCAGGGTGCTCATACATATGAAATGCACATACATAGAAGGATGGATATTCTGCATGCAAAAGTTTACAGATCTTTGTTTTTGTGTGCTTTATCATGCCTTCAGAGATTATACTACCAACACTATATAGGTTGCAAGTTGTTTTTTTATTTTCAAAATCCTGAAAGTTTATATTTGTTAGATAGTTGTTTTTATGTTTTGTTTTATGGTGACAGACTGAGCACAAAAGAGCTTATCTTCCAGCATGGTAATGCTGGTGTTGAAAGTGTCTTGTCTGAACATTTCTGATCAGTTTTTTTTTTTAGGAGCAAATTACATATTTATCTGCACTACTCTGTACCTCTCATGGTCACGTAAGTCATACTGCTCTAATGAAGGATGTAAGCTTTAGTGGGTCACTGTCGAAGTCTTGAGATGTTCGGGCTCTGTCCCTGTGAGAGGTGAGGTTTTGGTGAGAAGAATTGAAATTGGTCACAGATCTGTTCAGTCAGTGTCATCGACTTCAGATCTGAATAAGATTCAGTTAGTGACTTTAAAGTAATTTTGTCAATCAAGAGAGCTTTTTTTCACCTCCACTTCCTTTTCTTTTATAATAATTTTATTGCACTTATGCTCTTTTAGACTAGTTTATGAAAAGAAGCTGAAATCACAATGAGGAAATGTATGAATCATGTAATGCAGACAGTTACCACTGGACTGCATTGTCCAAGTTTGATGGAAAATTAATGAAACTAAAGTGAAATCATACTTTAATAAGCCTTGATGGAATTTGTACTTCAGATCATCTAATTTGTGAGCTTACTTAAAATGGGCAACAGATCTTTCATTGACTCATTTAATTACATAATCATTTTTGCCAAAAAATAAAAAAGAAAACAAACAAACTATAACACTAAAGGTATGTTCTTTTAGCCAATATTGTCAGCTGGTATCAATGAGTTGTCTTATCGTGACAGTGTGCAGTCTATTTCTCTGTTAGTATTGTTCGCTATGAGTCTCAATTTTTGCAGCATGATCGATGCTGAAGATGGGGTATGTGCATGCACACCCACACCTACAAGCACACAGAGACAGATTCATACATTCCCATTAGGCCACAGCACCCACTAATTCTGAGGAGGAGCAGGTTAATGAGGAGAGGGATGATAAATGAGAGGCTAATAGAGAAGAAGAATCACTTTGTCCAGTTTAAGCTCTGGGAAATTTCTGCTAAGTAGCACAGATTTTTCATTTTAGGTATCATTTACATATATATACACATATGTTGCTTTTCTTAAGCTGCCATCCTAACACAGTGGGGTCGCTGTAAATATCCATCCATCCATTTTTTACAGCTTATCACTTCCACCTCCTCCAGATGACCTAGGTTTACCTGAGTTCTTCTCCAGGTTGGATATGCCTAAGCATGTCACCTGGAAGCTGCCGGGTAGGCATCTTAGACAAACACTTGAACCACCTCAAATAGGTCATATAGATGCTGATGAGGTGCTGACAGGACAGCAGTCAAAGCTGGGGGCCTTGGTGGTGTTATGGTCTGTTGCCCGAACTGGCTTTAGGGTTATTTCATACACACACACACACAAAATGTCAACCTTATCTGGAAAGGTCACAGAGTAATAAAAAAAAAAAATTGAGGTATCACTTACTGATACAATGAGGATGGACTGCACAACTGACCAATGTTGTCACCCTTTGAGGTCCTTTAAAGGCTTCATGGTTTATATACATGTTGGACCAAAGTCCATGCCTATACACTACATAGAAGGCTACCTTGATACTATATTTTTCTGAGTTGTACTGCAGCATCATACAGGCAGGGGTAAAGACCTTAGCCTGCAGAGCACACACTGATTAAAAATTAAAGCTTTACATAACCATATGATTCGCAATCGAACCTGCTGCGAGCCAATTTTACAGTATTACTGAATAATCCAAAACCCGAACGATTTTTTTCATGAAAGTCCTTGCGGAATCAGCACATACATTTTAACTCCACGCACCGGCCCATTCACAATAAATGAGATCCTTGCATTTTCAAAGCAGGAAGTAGCAACCTTGGTCAGTTGAAACACACACATACACGCGCACACATACACACAAACATCACCCCCTACAGACTGCACAAAATGTAGGCTGACAGGTAGCTGCTGGATGTGCAGTCCCAGGAGACAGAACAAAGCACTTTCATTTTGTGTATGTATGCTTAATCAGTATGTGTGCATTTGCAGGAAAGTGTGATCAGTCTCTTTGTGTGTGTATGCTAGTTAGAGGTACAAGGTTGCATAGGAAACAAGCAGAAGTGACCTTCGCTGAGAGGAAGGAAAGGGTAGCTCAAAATGATGAATCCAAAACTCTCGTGGACTTTTTCGCTAGAGTGCGTATTTGTGCTTGTATGTAGAGGTCTGTGCTGTTTCTCAGCTTTAATGGTGAGAAGGCATTTGACAGGGTTGACTGGGTCAACAAATGTTCATCAATATGGGTTTCATAGAGACTATAAGGTATCTGTCATCTAGATTAGAATCTTTGTAGTGATCCCAAGTCAAGGGTTAGGGCCAGGTGTTACTGTTCTAATGGTTTTAGTCTAGTGGACATGTGCAGAGGAGGGATAGTGGATACACTGGACAAAGGATGTTGAATATGGAGCTGCCAGGCAGGAGGAAAAGAGGAAGACCACAGTGAACATTCATGGATGTATTGAAGGAGGACATGCAGATCGTTGTATTGACAGATGAGGATGCTATGGATAGGGTGAGATGGAGGCAGATGATTTGCGGTGGCAACCCCTAAAGGGAGCAGCCAAAAGAAGGAGAAGAAGGTTTTAGTCTAGTGGAACAAGTGAAGAAGATGCATTGCCACTATTTATATTTCCAGTGTTGGAAGAATAGAACAAGAATGTAGATTTATTTGAGATAGAAATCAGGGCAGTTGCAGGTTTTGGGGCGGCTGTGACTCAGGAGGTAGAACAGGTTGTCTACTAATCAGAGGGTTGGTAGTTTGATCCCTGGCTCCTCTAGTCTGCATGTCGAAATATCTTTGGGCAAGATGCTGAACCCCAAGTTGCAGCCATGCATCCATGTGAGTGTGTGCATGAATGTTAGACAAAGTGCTTAAAGGCAGAGAATAAAAGCGCTGTATGAATGTGTGTGAATGGATGAATGAGGCTTGTAGTAGAAAGTGCTTTGAGTGTTCAGCTAGAGTAGAAAAGTGCTATATAAGTACCAGTCCATTTACCATTTTGTCAACTTAAAGAATGAGTGGATTAGAAATGAATTGGGGGTTTGGGCAGCCATTAGATTTCAGGTTTCAGAAGGTGGACAGATAAAGATTTTCCTGTTATCAACCAATTATTTGATGGGAATGGGTTTAGGCTTTTCTTCCAGCTCCAGCCCCAGTTTGCACTGTCCTCAAGTGACTTTAAAAAAATCACTTACAAAAAATGTAAAAGAGGTTTGCTTTAGGATATAGTTTAAAGGAAATTACTTCATTCATGTATTAGAGACATACATTTCTAGAAGTCAAATTTTTATTATAAGGCAGGGCAATATGGTAAAAACTTCATTTTCTCAAAAGCTAAATATGACACCTTTTCCAAGTAAGGGATGCATGTGAAAGCACCACTAGCGATGCTATTATCCTTAGAAAGAGATAGAGAGTTGATGATGTTTGATGATAATGGGGTCTCAGTTTCATTCTCAAATTTGTATACAGTAGGTCATGTTTTTCTGTCTGTTGCTGTTGGATAAGAGTGTACGTTGATTCCTACTATATGGAGGAAAGAACAGAAATAGCTCTGAATGTGTCATTTTAGAGAAGGATGTATGGTTACCAAAACATTTTTTTACCTGCTAGCACAATAGACATAAACTTACTGATTACTTACTGATTCTGGCAAGTCCAGTCAGATTTTAGTTATGTTGCCCATGATCCCAAAATCTCCAACTCATTCAGAGATTTTTTTTTACCATGCAGTATTTTACAACAGTACTTTTACTTCTTGTTTCCTCATGGCAGATTTGGTCTGGTTTTTAGACTATTTTAAAATACTTTATTGTACCATTTGTAAAGTAAATCTAATTGTGCTGGTTCATTACGATGCTTTTATTCCATGTACAATATACAGTATATATAATTTACTGATGTCATGGTATAATCTGAAGTGGAGTTATATAGTAAGGGTTCACTAGCAATAAAAGAAACTATAACTAAACTAAACCATATTCTGCTATGCTCAGCAAAGTGTTTTAATGTGTGAAACATGATTATATGGCTTGTAATAGTCAGTTTTTATACTGGGAACATTTACAGATTTAAGTGCCTTTGTTCTGTACAGAAGTAAATGAATGGAGGAACTCCTCTACAGCTATTTTTTAATGTAAAACATCACGTCCCTGTTCTTTGCAAAATCCAGTGGTTATTATTATGAAAATTAAAGCAACAGCAAAAGTTCTGTTTTTCATTCTAATCTTTGGCCATCTATAAAGAAACTCCTCATACAGTTGGTGCCTTGCAGCCACAAACCTGCTGTAAATGTAAAAATGAAAATGACAACCTTGGTGGTCTAAACACAGGGTATGATTTAGACCTTTGATGCTTGGCAAACACTGTAACAACTTAATGGACAAATTGCTGAGTGTGGCTGCCAGAGACTGGCAGTGGCTCCAGAGCTTCACCAGACCTGGTTCTGGTTTCTCTTTGTTGCCTGAAGCTCTGAAGCTGTGTCACCACAGTTCAGAATAACATCTACTCCAGTCTTACACCAATGGTTTTTCTTATTCAAAGCTTTTTTTTTTTGTCTCACTGTTAATTAGGAGTCATTTCACTTCAAGGCATTTCATTTGCATTTTTATTAGAAACTCTTGACCATACATAATTGAAGTTAGATGGGTTGATCATGTAGGGCAGCATGGTACATCTCACAATGAGAGTCAGTTTATACAGATTTGATTGTACAGGCTATACAGTAATCACTCGGTAGTTCACTTTTAATAGTAGCTCATGCCACATACATTTATACTCCTGTAAAATGATTTATTGTATCTTTTTCCTCAATAAGAATTACTTAAAATGATAACAAAAGAAGTGGGGTAGGCCTGGTAGCTGAGGGCTTAGGGTGCATACCACATGACTGCAGATGCCATCAACTGTGTGACCCAACTGAATTTTGCTTCTGCACTTTTTCTGTTCTTTAACTGTGTAAATGCATACTTACAAAGCCTGTCCAAGGTCCTTGTCTGATGTGTCACTCACATGTGACCCTTAGCTGTTGTTGAGCCAAGGCAAAGAATAAAAAACGTGTTTACGCATTTTTCCAAACATTGTTGGTTTCTTATCTCTGAGGTTTTGACTCTCTTAGCCAAAGGCTGGCACTGATTTCAGTTCAGCCATGCTCCTCTTTCTATTTTTCTTAATGTGCAACAACAGAATAAACTGAGTGGAGACAGTGAAAACATGAACTAGTAACTGTGAAAAATACAGTAATCCATTTAGGCTACAACTTCATTAACTTTGCAAGATTTTACTGGAATTTATATGAAACAGGTATTTAAAAAAAGTATTTTACTTGACCATACCTGTTCAGTGTATCCCATCCTTTTGACACACAGTCAAGTTAATTTGTTTGTGCTTGTTTTGGTAATTGTGCTGTGTGCTATCATTGCTGGCCATCAATTTTTTGATGAGGACAATCAGTAAATGTACTGAATTCATTTTGTCTTCTATAACATTGAGCAATTTATTTTATATCAAAAATACAAACTTGAAAGAATCAGCTATGCAATAAGTCAAACTGAAAAGAAGTTAAGAACATAAGGTAGGAGGTCTGCTGTACTGGTTTTAGACTTCCGAATCACCTTCAGATTTCAGTTTTGTTCAGCGATTTGACTAGCTTCCAAACTTTTGTTCCAAAATCTACTGCTGCCTGCAGTCCTCCATATTGCATTCCCTTCAACTCAACTGCCGGACATTCCCATACCCATACTACCATACTGTTTAGTATGCCAGAAAAAATATTTTATATGGCCTATTATATCCCATTGTAGGACTTAAGTACTAGGATGTCCGGCTTCATGTGGTTACATTTTGTTGTATGCAATCAAGCATGGTTTCCTAGCCATAAGATTTAAGTAATGATGCACCCATTCCAGTTAGCCTACTGTATCATTTGCAACTTTGCAACTTTCTTAACAACTTTGGTGCTACAGACTGTGATTGAAATTTCAATTATAGGGCCAAAGCTCAAGGTGCAGTATCATGCTAAAGCAGTGTATTAGTGCAAGAAATAGTACACACTATATGGCAGTACATGCTGAAAGGAAAAAGTAGCCTCATACCTGGATTCTTGATGGCAATTATATACATAGCCTGATAATCAGGCTACTGCAGTATTTTTAAAATCCACTTGCCCTTTTTATTCATTGTGCTATGAGGACACAAGACATTACTTGTTATGTGATTAAGGAAAAGCTCATAGTGCTGCTGGCTTACTAAGCGTTGATCCCTGAGAAAAGCAGCAGCCCTCATCAGAATGTAAACTTTATGCTAACACATATGTACAACATTTAATGAAATATATTCTGCAGGATACTGATACTGGTAGATTCTGCAGCAGACTGTTTTTCATGCTTGTGTCAGTCAGTCACCATTATCAAGTAAAGTGTTATTATAGTTTAAAGCGTTGTTACAGTCAGCTGTTATTTAGGAAGTATATAGTCGCAAATAATACTGTGAAACCATAAGAGCAGAAGTAAAGGGTGACATTCAATAGTTTGGGAGTCAGAAACTATTTAGCGAAGATAAAATAGATGACATGGAAAGAGACTGTTGGTTGAAATAAATAATTTCCAAGATGACTCTGGCTGGTTTATAGATGTTTTGACAAGGAATATACATTTACAACCCGTCCATCAGCTACAAACACAGCTACACTTGCAGTAAAAAAATATGGGCCACTTTTTCATGTGTTTACAATTTTTTTTTTCAGACTGTAAAGGCATCTATAAGTATGCTTCTTCTCCACTTCTGTACCCTTGTGCTACAATACGTGAATTAGCTGTTAGCTTTTGCCTCATTTTAACAGAGGGTTACATTGGTCTTCTAATATAACTTTATACAAGACTGTGAAAAAAAAATCAACAAATGTCAATTAGTCCTTCAACTTTGTTGTGGCTTTGCACATGCTACACAAAAAAAAAGCAAAAACTGACCCTGACTTGACTGACACCGGCTTGCACTAATGCATACACTGCTTCGGCATGATACTGCTGTCATAGCTCAGACTGGCAGGACCCACAAAGCAGACTCAGCAACAGGTGTGAATGAAACAAGGAAAGGTTTATTTACACTCTTATTCAAAACGGTGAGAAAGGGAGGGAGGTTGGCAGGCATGAAACGGGGTTGAGTTCACAATTCTTTGGTGTTGAGTCTGTGTTTGGCGGGGTGGAATTCCAGGGGCGATAGAGAGGTAGCCGGAGAGATGGTGGAGAGCGGGCAGGCAAGAGAGCGGCGGGCAGGTATGTGAGTTTCTGAGGGCCGGGTGGTGCCAGTGACTTGACGAATGACTGAAAACGGCGAGAAGAGTCAGGTGTGGTGGGGGTCCTTCCACCAATGACTCGAGCAGGAACACTGGCGGGTGTCCTAAAGGGGAAAGCAGCAAAACATGAGACGAAGCACGAAACGAGCAAGAACAATACTACTAAGACTGTGACTAAGGGAGCCTGAGTGTCACCGTAACAACTGGGACGGTCTGGCGATGAACTGAGGCACCACCCGACTTCTTATACCCGCCGCTGGATGAGGCAATGGCCCGCAGGTGGTATCAATCTGGCTACCCCTTGAGGTCCCCACCCCCAAAGCTCTACCTGATCAGACAAAGGGAAAAAATAGAGGAAAAACACAACACAGACCCCCAACACCAACCCCAAACCAGCCAAACCATGACAATGAGCCCTATATGGAAGTTAGTTTCAGTATGCAGATAAAAAATAATTCAGTCCATAACACCTTGAGGCGACTGTTGTTGTGATTTGGTGCTATATAAATAAAATTGAATTGAATTGAATGTTCTCTCTACAGTGCCTGCAGTTCTTAAAGAAGTTCTTCCAGCCACCAGTAAAGGCATAGAAAACGAGCTGAGTGTGACACAGATTTTGGTGTACAAATATACTGCTGTGCTGGAGAAGCTAACAAACCCTGACCTTCAGCCGGGACATTGTGACGTGCCCATTATTCGGCTCAAACAGGCTCTGTACAACGTCAGACAGCATGAAGTTTTCCTCAAAATGTTACTGGTGAGTTAACAGTAGCTTGTAACTTGGAAAATTGGGTATTTACACATAACCTACACCTGTTATAATAACAGTAATATCAATAATAATAATAATGATGATGATAATAATAATAATAACAATACCAACTTACAGCACTGTGCAAAAGTCTTGAGCCATCCCTTATTTCTTTATATTTTGCAGGAAAA
>VUQI01015683.1:11337-33054 GCA_015106735.1 Paratilapia polleni
CAGAATATCCTTTTTATGTAGTGACTTTATGCACCAACCAAAAAAAAAAGAAAAGAAAAAAAGCAATCCATAAAGGGACACAAAACAAAATTTTCTTTTGTTGTCTGTAGACTAAAACTCAAATAGAAAATAATAACAGCAAACTGTAGTATCTTCAAGTCCTTTGTGTACACATACTCTCTCACTACTCAATACACATTTTCCTTGAGAACTGGTGATAGGGAGGGGTCGGGGGTTATGCACAGCCATTTCTTTATACCTGTCCATCCTGTGTGAGGTGATGGTGCATCAGCTGGGAGTGGGGCTGTTGGTGAGGTGGCAGAATGTGCAAGAAAGGTGGAGGGGCGTAGCCAGGTGCACCCCCAGGGTTCAGGGGTCCTGTTCCTCCCAATGCTGAAGGCAGGCTGAAGGGAGGCGGTGTCCCCGTGTGGAAGCCCTGCTTGTCAAATGACTACAGAAAAACAAGCAAAGACAAGAGATTAAATCCGCTATGTTCATGGGCAATAGATCTACAAATAACTGCATCTAATGCATGATCCTTTCATTTAGCAAATCAAATTGATGTGCTGTTGTGTCTACAGTTGATAGGAAATCAAAACTATCAACTGTAGTTTTGATTTCCTATCTTATATAAAATGCTACAGTGTTGATGCCCATATTAAGTGTGGCCAAAGTTTCTACTAATGAGATCAACGTATCTACAAGTAATCTGAGCCAGAGGTTCATGCTTCAAACTGCTCTAAATGCTTGGTTCCAAGTTCATTTTTCAACTCTTGTGCCCAGCTGAACATGGACATTTTTAAAGAAGCTAACAAAGGGAAAGTGACTAAAGCTATCCAGAGCTCAGAGCCAGCCACAAGCCACAGTATGAGCCTCGGTATGAGCAAACGATTGAAGCACTTACGAAGAAAATCATGGAGATGACTGAAAAAGAGAAAAAGGTTGATGTCTGGTAAAATTATAAATAAATTATATAAATTATAAATAAAATTATATGGAAAATTATGTAAGTACCTGACATTTGTTTTGTTATATAAATCTGCTGCACCTGCTTTTATTTGCCAAGATAAAATATGTCAGGTAAAGGTGGGTGTACCACAACTCATTTTCAGTTAATTATTTGTACCTCTTTCCAGTAGCAGAACACTTTATTTTCAGTTGCTTCAGTGAAAGAAGACCCTGTAACTTAGGATAGTTTGGGGGAAATTGTAAAGTTTAACTTATTTTATTATGAAAATAAAAAGTATTGGATTGAAGTAAAGTGGATTTTTGTTTGTATGCTGTCAGTTATAGTTCTTAGAAAGAAATTTGGAATCGGCAGGTCACACTTAGGGGAAAAAAAATATCAGGAATCAGTCAAGAAAATTGTAATTGATGCACCTCTAATTAAAAGCACCGAGATCCAAGGCAATCAGAATAAAGTGTGCTTTAGAATGGGGGCCTAAAATGCAGTGAAAGCACTAAGGGGAAGAACATAAGAGGATAGTGTAACATAAATAACGACTCTGGAAATGTAAATCAGAGAAAGCTCTTCCAATGGTGTCCAAGAATAAAAATATAGAGCTAGAAGTGAAGAGAACAGGTCAACTTTAGGCCTTACAGGGTTTTTCCTGCATATAAGAAATTTTGGCAACCACCAATGAGGTTTCAACCTTCACCCAATAGGAAAATGTTTATGACGGAGATAAAAATACATTTAACCAGTTGTTTTAAGTTACTTGAAACAGTTTACTCAAAATATCATTTATGAAATGTCCAGAAGAAACAGAAAAATGCATCAACTTCTCTTAAATGAGAAAATGGGCTCATTGCTTTAACTATATGCAAAACAATCATGCTTTGCATATGCAGCCATCCCCGAAAGACCCAAGTCACACACCTGTGTCTTGTTGTAGATTGAACCTCCCATGTCAGGCACTCCACCACTAGTACCTGATCCTGACAATCCTGGTGCTGGGGGAAGAGGGAAAAAAATAAAAATGGAAAAGAGGGAGAAGGAAAGTGAACAAGAAAAATATTGGGATTTAAGAGGGAAGGGAGGACAACAAAGAAAAAGAAACATGAGGAGTCAGCAAAACCAACAACAACTACTATGTCACTTCACTGCTGATAAGCGCAATTTCTAAACTGAATGTCAGTTTCCACTGTTAGTAGGGCGCAGGCCAGCCAGGATAAAGAAGCATATTAAGTGAGGAGGAGCAGAGGCGTGTTTCTCACTTCCACCCTCCCCTTTGGCATGTACCCAGCTATTTGCACATGAAAATACAATCACATGCGTGCATATACACACCTTTCTCCAGAACTCTCTCGACTGTAGAATCATCTGCAAGTGTGAGTACACCCGTTTTTCCTCACTGGAACACGCCCACTAACTGTGTGTGTGTTGTTAGAGTGTGCACCATGTCTTGTGCGTGTACCTTTCCCTGGACCGCTGCCTGCTGACTTGGCCTGTGACTGGGCAGTGCCTCCGTACCCTGCCTTATTGTATTCCCCACCGTGGGCTTGAGACAGGTCATCAAAGGCTGAAGGAGGAGGAGGAGGAAGAGTACAGAAAAGGAGAGGAGGCAGAGCAAGCAGAAGAGGGGGAGAGAGTAGGAAGAGATGAAGAACAGATTTTGCGAAGAGAAGGAAGAGGATGGAAAGAAAAAAGAGGGGGAGGGGGACAGGAGAGAGAGAGAGGCAGTAAGGTAACCTGACTGAAATGGCAGCTGTGTCTATATTGAGCTGTGTCCAACCTTAGCAGCGGGTTTGAGCTATGCATGCAGCACGAGCAAAAAAAACAAAAACAAAACACAGCCCCATCTCTACACGCACATGCAGCACATGGTGTACATGTATAAAGGTCTGGAAATTTACTTTTCACTCCCACTACACAGACATATTGTTTTAGTCCAAAGTCTATTTGAAGCCGTCTCTCACAATACTTACTTGTAAAACACTGCTGTACATGAGGCATGAAATACTGACAATAATGTCCAGCAGTGACACTAATTTTTGTACTTTTGAGCATCGAAACATAGCACACAAAAGTAACTGTACAGAAAACCCACAATAACTGCACAAACTTTTAAGCTGATTAAGTAATCTTTTAAGTACATTTTGTGTTGCTGAGTATTTTAAGATAAACCTGAGCTATCAGTTTAGCTTACTAATGTATTATCATTATCGCTATTAGAATGACAACAAACCAGACAAAAACCCTGTTTAGTCCAGGTTTTACCTGTGCCATATGCATGCTGTCCATAACTGGGCTGATGCTGTTGGTGGTACTGATTGGAGGGGTTGGCCAGCCCCATTGCTGGCTGCTTGGCTGAAGCAGGAGGCACAAAGACAGTGGACAGTGGATACTGGAAAGCTGAGGGAACCCCGGGCATACCAGCGTAGTATGGCAGACCTGAGATGGATGATGCAGTGAAAGCTGATTGCTGAGCAACTGCTTTTAAAATACTTAAAACGACCAACATCATTATGGTGAAATATCATTTTGCTTTTCCTTACCAGTGTATCCATAGCCAGGGGGCAGAGAGGGGTTGAGGAAGGCCTGGTTCTGTGTCTGCTGACCCTGGCTCTGACCCTGCCCCTGTCCTTGTGTCCCTGCCTGCTGCGTCTGCTGGGGCTGTGACTGCACCCCAGCTGTAGACAGGGTGGTTGGGGGAGCTGGAGATGAAGAGTCATTTCTGCCAAACTTTGTTGCCTCACCTTGACAGAATAAGTAGAAACAGGAGAAAAGGTAAGTTAAAAAGAACCCTAAAGCCTATTTTCTACTCCATGGTAAGGCTCTGTAACAGGCACCTCATGGCAATAAATTCACACGTTGAATTAGGCAGTCTGTCATCAATGACAGTAACTCATTCGAAAAGGAGGATGGAAAATGCCCTTCATTTTGTTTGAACTAAAACGCTGCTGCCTGCAAGCTGAAATCACCAATAAAATGTTCAGTATGGTTTTTTTTTTTTGTTTTTGGTTTTTTTTTTAAATATAATCAGAAATATCATTATCGCAAATTTCACTGAAATATGGTGATACAATTTTGAGGCTATATCGCCCACCCCTAGTGCCCCTCCTATGTTGCACACATGAGAATCCTAGAGAAGAGACTGACCAAATTGTGGTCTGCAGTGTTTTCACGTCTTCAAGGTTCCAATAAGCTCTGCTACCTTGGACCCTTGAAGCAGGTAGTACTAAGAAAAGGTTACAGGTACTATTCACAATGGAAATTTTAATGAGTAGAGTCAAGTTGTTTGACACAGTGTAAGTGAGAATTAAATCTGTGCCAGTTACTTTGCCAAGTGGCTAGCTGCAGTCACCAAGTCAGAATGCTTGAGTGTAAAGATAAATAAAAATTGACTTACCAGAATATGGATTATTAGCAAGTCCATCTCTTCCAGGCATAGGAGTCGTAGCACCAGGGAATGTTACACCATAGTAGTCCTGTACAGAAAGAGGAAAATGACTAATGATTAAAAATACAAGCACAGCCATAAAATAGACATTAGAGATAATTAAAAGGTAAAGAGTGAATGATTGATAATCCCATGCAGTAGGCAAGTAAAAACCACTGCAACAAACTCACCAAAGGAAGACGAGACTGCAGCATTTGGAAGTCCTCATATCCATATATCTGCTGCTGAAATTAAGATAATGGGTAATTAGTAGCATGTCAGTCTCTAAATACTTCACGGATGCCTGCAAAACATTTTAATTTTAATTTTTACCCATTTTATCTTGAGTTTCAGCCAGTGCCTCAGTGTATTCAGCACATGATCAAAACCTACCAAAATCACTAAAACTCTATAGAATAAGGAGTAAACTCAGTGTTTTTTTTTTAATTTTTATAAACAGACATCAAATCTTATAAAAGTGTAGATAAGACACTTGAGACACACCCTAACAACTATCAATTTTTAGTAATTTAGGTCTTCTTTCTCCTTAAAACCTCATGGGATCAATTAATACAAACAACGAAATAAATGATAGGGGTCAGAATAGTTACCGGATAAGCAGGGAGCAAGCCACCAGGGCCCATGATGTACTGGTTGGCCAGGAGAGGTGGCACTCCTTGCGCCAAGTTGGGAGGAGCTTTACCTGGAGAAGACAACACAAGGGACATTTTATGAGTTTATTAAAGTGGAATCAAAATAACCATTTATAGATAAGTATAGTCTTAGATAAGTGTCCAAAACAGCCAGATTAGAAGCATAACTCACAGTAAATGTAAACAAAAACCCCCCCCAAAAAACAGAATATGGTATTTCAAGATATTTTTTTTGTCTCAGAGAGTCTTTTGTTAAGTGCATTCTGGTGTTATGGTGGTCATTGTCATACCGGAGGCTGTGGTGAGCAGGGGTGCTGTGCGGCTGCCTGCAGCTGAGAGTGTGGTGTTTGTGCCGTTAGGAACTAGTCCCGGTGCTCCAGACGGGTGAAGACCATTAGTGGCAGAGCTACTGACAACCGGGGGAGCTGAAGGACTGGGATTAACAACCTGGCTGGATGACGATGAAGAAAAGGCATGGAGGTTTCCGCTGCTACTCTCGTCGTTACTTGTCTGAAGGAACAAAAGCAGAGAACGTCGTTTTCATAATTAATAGATACCTTTACAGATAAAACCTTTCTCAAAGCCCAGAAGATTAGTAAAAAGTCAGTCCTGCATCAAAATAAAAAATATAAAACCAAATATACTAAGCATCTCTAAATACAATCAGGAGGTCACATACTTACCGTTAGGGAGGAATTTGTAGCAAGGGTCGATCCAGATGAGTGAGTACTGCTTGTGTGACTGCAAAGAGAATAAAGAGTCAGCCTGCTTAAATCTGATAAAGCCACAAAACCACTTCACACAGGAAGCGTGAACAGGAAGCAGGGAGATTCAGCAAAAAAAATATTTCCACATTAAATTATTTTAGATATGTGCTTGTAAGCATCATCATCTCCAGGCAAAAGACCAAAGTGTAACCGAACCATCCCATACCTGCTGAGCGATGAGATGGGTGCCGAGTGGGAAGGTGTGACTGCAGGGGAAGGGATGTGGTGGCCAGAGCTGCTGTCACTCGTCATAATAGGAGACTCAGTTTTCACTGTTCTAGATGATGACGAGGCTGGTTTAAAAAAATGTAAGAGATGAATGTGGTGCAAAATTTTGTTGATTCATCTTTTTAAAAATTACTGTAGGAAAGGGAAACGATAAAACACAATCGGCGTGAAAAAGAAAAGGCAGAGAGATGGGATGACCATACCCTGGTCTTTATCAAACCACATCAACTTTCCATTTCCTACCCAGCATTATGCAATCAATGTTCATTATATTAGACTTTTCTGACCATGCGAGTGCACTTTTAACAGACTGACTAGGCTCCAAGTACTTACTGTCTTGTGTGGTCTGTGTCTTCATACCACTGAAGCCATTCTATGAGAAAGAGAAATATTCAAAGACTTAGTTTCATCATTTAGCTTTCAAGTAAAAACACTAAACTAAGATTAAAATAACATTAAATAGTTGTCAAAATCTTTATTCTGTCATTTGAGACTCTTAAGCGTACAGAGAGAAAAAGGTTTATCCTCACCGTCAGAGGCCCACCAGGAGCTGATGGGACTTCTTTGCTCTGAGAGAAGCTGAGATGAGGTGGCAGAGACCTTGGGCCACTGCTCTCTACGCGGCTGACTGGGGTAGGGGCTGCAGAGGAGGGTGGAGCTGCTGCACTGTGGAGACCAAGGGAGGGCGAGGGTGTGGCACTGGGTAAGCCCAGAGATGGTGAAGGGAAGCTGGGATCTGATACAGCAGAGGGTAAGCTGCTCATGTGTTCACTGTTTACAGGACAGAAGAGAAATGGGGGGCATATACGTATAAGATAAATGCACACAAAGAGGTATTGGGTGTCATTTAAAATAAAATTAAAAATAAAATAATAATAATAAAAAAATAAAAAAAACATGCATGCAGCTCCTAGGTGTAACTGAGAAAAAAAATAACATTGCAAAAGGTTCCAGATGGAGTTGTGGGAAGGGAGCTAAATTAAAACTTTAGCTGCATTTCCACCACAGGCATTTTCCTTGGAAAAACCAAGAACCTTTTGAACAAATCTAAGAAGGTCTTTTGACTTTTTTAAAAATACATTTCCTGAATCTTTGTAGGGCTCTAGGCTACGGTAGAAACGCACAAAAAGAATTCCAGGCATTTTAGTCCCTGGAATTTAAAGTTCTGTAGACCCAGAAACACCTGAATGAAGTAAGTTCTTGACTTTCTACAAGTCAGAGTCTTGAACGGTTGTCAGCATGATATCTTTTTCAAACAATAACAAATACCTCACTTAAACAAACAAACCTGCATGATAAACGCATACCTCACAGCTCCTGGCTTGGGGAACAGGCTGTTCTGGGGCTGCTGTGTGGGAACAGCAGCAGAAACTGGCATGGTTGCCGGGGCCTGAGCTGGGGTGTGTTCCCTGGCCGACTCAGTCTGTGCCATGTCTGATGTTCCACTACTAGTCTCAGACCCAAAGTCTAGAGCTCCAAACTGAACGTTCAGTCCAGATACATCTGCTGATCCCGGCATCTCCACTGCTGACGATGGAATCTAAAGAAGACAAAGAGGGGAGTTTGACTCTGGACATATTTGTGTCCCTTATCATAAAAGAGATTGTGAAGAAAAAAAAATATGTTTGACCAAAAATTTGCCAGTATTCAATTTGACTTAAAACAGGCCCATAAACAAGTAACTGGAGGTGAGGACACCATTTGACTCCGATACACTTATTTGTGATAAGACAATATATTGGTCTGGCTCTATTATTTATACATAAATTGATCACTCAGAGAAAGTTGGAAGCAATTTATTCTCTGATGCACTCCACAGCCTCTGACTGTTTAATAAACAAGAACACTGACTATGTAAAACAGCTCATTCACAGCTGCTGCTGCTCGCTGAGGAGTGCAGACATAGTTAAAGGTGAGCACGACCTCATGCTCACAGGTTAGTGGTGGCTGTCCAAAAAGCAACTAAGGAGGTATGGAAAAAAAAATAAATAAATAAATCACTAACTCTAGAACAAAGAAGCTGAAATGGCAACGAACCAAATGAAATAGTTGAATATTCAGGTCTAGTGCTACTTGATCATGTTGCACTCTATGCTGTCATGACTAGCAGGCACTTGGAGCAATCATGTATGAGCCTTTTATTCTATAAAAAGACTGCATACCTTTGTGTGCTCTCTATGTTTGTTGACTAGATAGATAGAGAGCGAGAGCAGGGGAGCACAGTTTACAGCTTGTGGAAACTACCTCATTAAGTCTCTTCACATAACTGTTTAAATTAGCAGACATGCCTTGAAAGCCCATAAAAGTAGATAAATTGCTGACTTTCAATTTCTATCCTGTCTTGTCATCTCAGCATGGAGGTTTTTACATGTTTTGCAAAAAAACAAAGCAAAACAAACACAAAAAAACCAAAAAACAACAAAAACAAAACAAACAAACAAACAAAAAAACCCACACAGTCCACAGCCTAAATGTCACAAGAGCTTACTTTTGAAGGAGGAGGTGCTCTACGTCTCTGTGTCTTTAGTTGGCGCTGAGGGGCCTCTGCAGTTGGAGGCTCCATGCCTGGCAGCTTCACTCCTGGAGAACCTCCATCTCTTACAGGAGGGACAGAGGACTCATGACCTGAATGAAAATGAAAGCACCATGCCCATTCACAATGTTATTACAAATTACTACGATCACTACAATTTTATGAAGATGATATGATGGTATGGCGATAAAGCCATGAACTAACTGGACACAGTGCCTTTTTTTTGTAGAGGTACTACAGAGTTAAAATATCCTTGCTCCACATGTGACAACAGTTTACAAACAAGACTGACTAACTGACATGTCTGTATTTGCTTTACTTCTGCATGTGTTATTAAATATCTCAGTGGATGATGTAGCACTATCTCTGGATTAATCAGATTAGCATCAAATTATCAATATTCAGTTATGAAAAAAAAAAAGTTTAGACTTTGAGCTTTAATATAGGTTTAACATGAATGCTGTGCAGCCTTTCACACCTTTACTGGTACAGAATGGTTCTGTTTTGCAGTCCTACCTGGAGGTGTGGGGGCCTGTGGAGCATGTGCCTGAGAAAGGCCCATAGGCTCTGTGGTGGGAAGGTTGGAGGACTGCTGTTGCCTCTGAGCCAGCTGGCTGAGCACCGCTGATGGCTCCGGCTGAAGCTTCATCTCCGCTGAAGACAAAGGGAGACAAATATACATTCATTACCATGACAACAATACCTCTTGCCTTGCTCTTTTCACAAACTGGTTAAAATTTGCTAGTAATCCCGTTCTGTTTTGGATTTCTGACTACTCTGAGACAAACTTACAGTGTTGGGCAGTAACAGGGACATTCTCCACTCTCTGAGCCTTGATGTCTGCAGAGGGAGAGGGGGCAGGAGCAGGAGTTTGCATGGGAGACGGCCCTGTGTCTTTGGAAACGCTGCTGTTGCTGGTGGTGGCCAACATCTGACTGGTTCTTTGACCAAGCCGAGGCCCATTGAGCTGCTCTGATGTCCGGATGTCAGGGACAGGTGTCTGCTTGGGTGCATTCAGGGACCCAAAACCAGAACCCAGGACTGAGGACTGGGAGGATTACAGAAGAAAAAGACGATATGATGATGTATGTAAATCTATCGTGTATTAAATGATGATTCTTGCACATGTGTAAGTGTGTATATAGCTGTGAATACCAGTGCAGCATGTGCGTAGGTGGTACTGGCAGAGGCAGCATGGGCATAGCTGTTGGCTGTGGCATGTGCGTAGCTGTGTGTTGCAGTGCGTCCATTGTGATGTGAATTGGTAAACACCAGGCTTTGGCCCAAATCCTCAGCTGAGGGGCCATCGACTATCACCCCCAAGTCAGAGTCCACAGCACTCCCTACAGCCACTCCAGCCTTAGGAAGTATACCAGCCAGGTCCATGCTGGGGACAAGCAGAAGATAAGAAAACAGGCAGAAAAAGGAGTGAAGAGTGGAAAGAAAAAATTAATAGTGTTAATTAAATAAAATGCCATTCTCCAAAATAAAATGAGTTCTATGTGTTGTGTCAAGTTGCCTAAGACTTTGGGCAGAACAGCTTACTTGTTTCCAGGTGTGATGCGATTTGTTGGAGCAGAGGAGGCAGTGAATACTTTGGTCTCAGACAACTGTGTGAGAAGGACAAGATGAATATTAATATCTATATACATTCTGCAGTATTCCAGTAACCTCTTAGAGCCACAAAAAGTCACTCTTTACCAACAGAAAACAGACAATAATACCAGGCAGTCCAGTGCACATTTAAAGCTGTTTCGCTAAATAAACTTTTTGTAAGTCTGTAATGCCCTTTCGGGTCATTAAAAAAAAAAAAAAAAAGCATTGCCTTACATCCTCATTCCAGTCTTCTGTAGTCCAGTCTTCCAGGTTGCCTCCCCATGCCCCTAATTACAACAGAACAGCAGACAAATTAGTGTTTCTATAATTCACATTTACTCATGATGTGATTAATTTTCCCCATTTCCATGTCAATTCTGAAATAGTCTTAAACAGTCTGAAACTGGACATTTGCATGACTGAACAACAGAGAACACTAAAAAATTTTTTAGTTCAGAATTCAGGTACTGCACACTAAGAGCAAGAATACAAATCTTATGTTTGGCTATTTTCTTTACCAGTTTCCTCAGCAGCTTCATTACCATCTCCTTCCCATGTCTCCTGGCGAGCTCCAGAGTTAGCAGTGTAGTCAGCAGGATTGAAGGTGCTTTGGGGGGGGGGGGGACAACAGCCAATATAAGTAAAAATGAAGTGGAAAACAGCAGATTAGTCTTATTTTTCAATTAGGAGATTCAGAGACTTATTTTTCCACACATTTGTTTTTAAGATATGTGCTTGTAATCAACATCATCACCTCGTTATGTGACTTTAGGTGTAAGACTTATACATGATGGATGTTCTTACCCCATTCCCTGTGAAGAGAACCTGTTACCAGCAGCTGCTCTTCCTCTGCCACGACCCCCTGCCCCTGAAGATGGAACAAAACAACCAGATGACCACTGAATTGGGTCACTTGAGCCTCAATTCCTCGTTTTTAAGAGTATCAAACATAATAACAGCAAAGGATCAGGGTTACATTTACAAAAAAATAACATAACAGCATGTGTGTTTAAATCTCCTTTAAAATTTTATTGTATAATATGGTATTGGTCTAGTAATGTAATGAACCGTAAGATATTAATTAAATCAAAAAGATATCAAACAAATTTGTGCCGTCATGAGATAAAAATGTGAGCCAAGCAGGCAAGGTTGTACTGAAAAAAGTGATCTCTTAGCTCAGTTTCCCATTAATAGATTAAAATAATACTACGATTACTATTAGATTCATAATAAATGGGATCTGCCTCACTGAAGTTTCATGTCAGGGCATGCACAAACTTCTTTACAAACAATTTGTGTGGGGAGTGGTTACACTGATCCACCATCATCTCAAAACAAGAGAAAATAAGACGGGTGTTTCTGTCTGTTGGCTTCATTGTAAAATTATATCTTACTTAAACTTTGCATTTGCATGTCACCGGGTGTGTTTATGGGCGAAAGGCTCCGCTGGGTGTGGGGAGTGTATGGTGAAGGGAGAAGGAGAGACAGGTCAGCCATTATACATTTATTTATTTATTTATTTATTTATTTAAAAAAAAACACACACACAAGCAAATGTTATGACTGAATACTCTTAAATCAGCTGATATCCGTCCACTTATGGTCCCTAATTTGTGTGGACCAAATCATTCATCTCATGTAAATAAGGTTCTCTTGCTGGTATAGCACAATTTCTTTCTCATTCACTTCATGCTGGAGGAGGATATAAACTCCTTGGTGTGTGTCTTTAGCACTGTTCCACTTTTGCGTTTCAGCGACCGTATGAATTACAGAGGGTGGACACCTTGAAGGGTGCAAATTAACACCCAACCCAGCAGTGATGGTTTATTATTGGCAATCTCACTGTGGCAACAAGATGATCAGACTATGGAGAACACTGCTCAACCCTAAAAGTATATCAAAGAGGTGCTCTGATTGCCCTTTAACATTACCATTTGCTTTTATAAAGAAAAAGCACTTGAAAATTCTGCCTCATTCTACTGCTTTCAACCTTGACCAGTCTCTATTAAAACAAACTTCCTACCAAATACCCATTCAAGCAAACATGGGAACTGAGTGCATTCCACACATCTTAAGTGCTGAAGCACTCTTAATACAGGTAGACACAAATACACTGCCAGCAACTAAACTAATGACTAAAACATGTTAAATAACATCTGAGGCAATTATCGATCTAAAGATCATGGATAACAAAGGCACAGGAACCTTCTGGAGAACGGGTAACTGTTAACTACAGTTAGTACTCTTTTCCTGTCACGTTCTTACAATCCAACTCTGCATTTGGATGCATTTAATAAATCTTAAGTGTGCCATTCTCTGTAATGCTTACCTCTACCCCGCCCCCTGCGTCCACGGTCTCCTCCTCTCTCACCAGGAGCCACATCAAACCCATTCTCCTCTGACCGACCTGGAATTCAACAAGAAATAACAAGGAAAATAGGATGATTTAAAACTCATAATTATTAATCAAGTGGTCCCAATTTATGATAACATCCTCAACGTGATAACAGATGCACAAAAAAGTTTAGATTCTTTAGACATGACAAACACACCACTGTTTCTCTTTTTACCTTCACGCCCTCGGCTGATGCCTCTGCCCCTTCTGGTGGACCCCCCACGCCCACGACTGACCTCCTTCTCGCCCTTCTTCTCCCTGCTCTCCTTTATGTCTGAAGGTCCTCCTTCTTTCCCAAGGCTGCGCTTCTTTCCTACAGTCTCCCAGGAGGTCTGACAGAGTTGAACAGAAAGTGATACTGCTGCTACAAAATGTATCTCTACTTTTAATTTTCTATCATACATCATGGTGTGGCCTTTGACAAAATAGAAAGTAATAAGCCACATGACATGTTAAAACAGGTACAATACGTGTACGTATTACATCCATACTTACTGTGTCAGAGGTGCTCTCCAGCAGAAAATTGATGGCTCTGTTTACATCTTCATTGCAGTCATGGAGGGCTACCATACACTCATCTTGAGTCTTCCCAGTGACCTCAATCAACTGTGAAGGTCACAAGCCAGAAAAAAAAAAAAAAAAAAAAAAAAAAAAAATAAAAAAAAAAAAAAAAAAAAAAAAAAAAAAAAAAAAAAAAAAAAAAAAAAAAAAACACGTTTACACCACGAGGCACAATGAGGTTCCCAAGAAGTCCAGGAACATATATCTTGGTGATCCAGAAGATTATTTTTGTATATGTAAATATGCACAAACACATTACCTGTTTGACCTTGTCTTCGAAATCGGCATCATTTTTGTCATAGATCACTTGGGCTAAACGAATCTGTTCTGCTGTGGCCTGGCAAACAAACAGAGCTCAATGAGAAACAAGAGCACAAGCTAGCTGGCCTAGTATTAGTATTCAAATATTACATAAGAACACAAGAAATTGGGTTTTGTTTATATACTTTAATAAATGGTGGCGTGGCTTAAAAAAAAAAAAAAAATCATTTAAAAGTGATAAATTACATTTTAAATTTAAGATTAATTGAGGGAAACTTTCAATGTACTAAAAAGACTATTTTTTATTAAAGATAAAACCTGGATTAAAGTCTGCATTTACAATGACAAACGCCCACCTGTATTTGTTTCTGTGGCTGTGTTGTTTGTGTGGTGGTGGGCAGCGTTTTGTCCCGAGGACCCCGGGCTTGAGTGCTGACCACTGAAGTCATCATATACAGTATATACAAAACAATGTATGTACAAAATAGAAAAATCTGAGAGAAAAAAAAGAAACAGAAGGAAAAGTTAAATGCTAGTCAGCCTGTGAGATAGCATGGCATCATAACCCCTCACCAAGAAAACAATACTGAATGAATGTGCAGTGCTAGTACTGTAAACTTAATATAAACAGACCGACTCACTAGTATACCATGTAAGACTATAACCCCCATCTGTCGCTCCCTACATCCCCGTTTAAATTTAGCCAGCCTAGAGGGGCCTGTTGGGTGTCCGCTTACATCCCTACCTCAGTCTCCAACACAAAAACACTGTCAGTGCACCACCATATATTAATGCCAGTATGAACACTTTTTACTTTCTATTTAAAAGCAAAACTAACCACAAAAAACACACTTTATAAAAGGGGTCAACGATAGACAACAAAACCATAAACCTAGCCCGGTTTGTATCGAACAAAGCAACTGGCTTTAGATAATAATACAACCAAGTGACAATCAGCGTGGGTTCCTAAATAAGATCCACAGGGAAACATTATGTAGCAAAGCATTAGCGTGTATCATGTATATACAGTTACTAGTGTTTTTCGCCTTAATTTTAGATAACACTCGTAATCTTATTGCAATTGAATGTTGCAATAAACTCGACAGAAATATGAACCACACGGTCTAACGTTTACGTTAGGTCAAACTAGCTCACGATAGCACTAGCCCGGCTAACCGCTAGTCTTTGTTCCGAGTTACACGCGAGTCTCGTCGTCAAAGTGCCACATTCCGTGTGAAAGGTCTTAGTATTCTAACCACACCGACTGGGTAACCTGTCTGCCAATATGACTCTCTGTATAGTCCTACTGAGGTAGCAACCAAAAAAACAAACAAACGTGATAAGTGCTATCATGCAACCCTTTGTGTAGCCATGCTAACGATAGTCACTTCGTGGGAGATTCGGCTAACATTAGCAGCAAGCTAACAACGAAAACAGCTGCGTGGTTCATTAACATTTACAACCGCCCTATGATTTTACTCATAGGGACATAATTCGGGGGGGTATTGAAATACGCGTGGAAAATAAAGAAAAGACACAAATCAGCGGCATGCTGCTGACTGCCCGGCGTGCGAACGGCCCGTCCGCATACAATGCAGCAACCCCCAGCACGAACTCAACGCACGCTAAATAGCAACTTACTTAGCGAGCTAATCACCGAACAGCACGATTAGGGTTTCTAAACAGGCCCATCCACTTCGTTAAAATAAACCCAAACTGTACGATAAAACGCTTGAGCTCTAAAACAGCTTATTAAAAACTAAGAACACAAGAAATCTGTAGCTTTCGTTTACCTGCTAACACGCTTCGCTCAGCCAGCAGCAGCAGCAGCAGATGATGTCACGTGACCCACCGCGCCGTTGTGAAACTGATACCGCCAATCAAAACCCACCAAGCCGGTCAAATGGTCCAGAACCACGCCCTTACGTACTCGTTCCTGTTCGTGAGCGCGCTTAACTCTGACAACAGGTGGTAGCGCCATCATCCAAGTATTCACTTTTTTACATGTTTCAGGATTACATCAGAGAACAGACAGTTTGTAAAGCAGACTCTTTACTTTTTCTTTCCCGGGGTGGCTGTAATACACTCGGACTGAAACTGCGGGCGGAATTTTATCTGTACAGGCTGTTTTGTCATGTTATTTATCGGCAGACTCGAAACAAAAATCATTCTGGAAGTGAGCTCACATAAAAATGTGGTGGGCTGTGCTATAATTTGTGTCTAATTTTAACAGAAAAATAAAATTCGCACTGTGTTTGGGTAGACATTTTTGTCTTTATTTTATTAACTTTGAGTTTCCAAAGTAACACACTTACATTTAAAAAGGAAAACTAAAAATCCTTACAGATAACATAACCACCAGTACTGCAACCTTAGAAATGTAACACAACCTGAGATCAAGTTCAAATAAATCTCTGATTCAATGAGTTGTCATCCCAGAGACAGAGATTTAGCTCTTTGTCCAGGTAGTGCTAGTGTAGTGTGAATAAAACACAAATAAAGACGCAAACCAAGATTATTTTTTTTTATGCAAAAACACTAAATCAGTAGTTCTTATGGACCAAGCAAAAGCAAGACAGAAGCTGAGGGAAAAAAGATTAATAGGAAACTAAGAGAAACCAATACTGGAAAAAAAAAGCATATTCAGATGAACATAACAAAATTCTGATCCAAATAATTAAATATCTCTGAATTTCATAATACATTGTACTGCGTGCAATGAAATCACCATGTAGAAAGTGCTGATGGTCTAAGGGGAAAAACACACATAACAATCTGCAGAGGGAATTAACGTTCAAATTCATGTACTTTTTTTCTAATTCTTGTAGATATGTTATTGTCACCAAAAAAACCAAAAAATGTATGACATGCTTCCCTAGGAAAATCGTTGTACAGCACCTCTCTCAACATCAAATGCATCAAGTGATAGTTGCCCAGTGCCCAGTGAACTCATCAAGCTCAATTCACTTAAACATAACAAAGCACATATTATTACCGTATATGACACAAGCTGTTGTCAGTGAAAGTATATTATGAAAACCCACATATTATAAACTTTAATTCAACTAGTTGAACCATGATTATCTGCTCCTTGGGTGTGGTTAGAGGGAATGGGCTTCAGATAGGGCTGCAGCTGAGCTCTCATGCTGTGTACACACCGAGCCTTTTTCTCCATGATCTCTTCCAGCTTGTGCACATATTCCTCAAATGCCTGTCAGACAAAGAGACAAAGAATGCATTCACCTAAAAATTTAGAAATACAAAGAATGACTTTGAGCTAACAGTTGTGGTTGTGACTTTTTTTTCTGACCATATCAGGCTGCTGACACAGAAGCTTCCCCTCGTTACGACATAAAGCTTCCATCTCTTTTAGCTGCTCCCAGTGGGCCTCAAAAATACACCACCTAAAGTTGGAATAGATTAAAAAATAGAAATATTTTCCTTAAACCAATCCCCTCTAGTTGATTAGTCTAATACTTTAAACGCACAAGGATACATGTGTGTTTTTAAAATATTTTGGATAATTACAATAACAAAAATAGTGAGAATTCTGGACTTACTTTGCACGGTCCAAGTCGTCCAGGTTAAAAAGATGGACTGTGGATTCAATTTGGTGATTGCTGGTGCTTTGTTCACCATTTGGCTCTGCAAGATTGTTTGGCTGGAGTGAAATGGTTGAGTTGCAGGAATGTTTTGAATGTACTGTGTGATACTGGTTTGGCACTATGTACCCTGAGACACTTTCTAATTGTGGTATTACAATGGAAGATGGAATTTTTCTGTGATCATTATATGTATATTCTGGAGGCACTTGTGTATCATTTGCAATTAGGCTGTGTAAACTGCACGAAGATGCTTGCATAGAAGCACGTGTAGATTTTTTAAGTGGAGATGTAGGGGGTTTGTTCACTGGAGCTGGTGGTTTCTGTTTCTGATTGCTCTCTTGGTCCTGCAAGGAGCCCAAATTAACTTCAGGAACACCTGGACAGGAAAATGAAAAAGTTGTGCACATACATGTTTAAGCACAAACACACACACCACCATCAGAATTTATACTTACCCGTGTAACAGTTGAGTTTTATGTCTTGTTTTCCCTCTGTGTCATTCGTAGCTGTCACAGTGTCAGATATGGGAGGGCGGTGGGTCTTTGCTTGTGGCAGCTCCACAAAACACAGTTGAAATCTCACATCCTCATCCTCTACAATTTTCTCCACCTCCTCCCATTTGTTGTCTTCTCCGCTCTCATTCTTAAGTGGGCAGAGTGAGGTGTTACTGTTGTCCCCTTGTAAGAAAGAGGCTGTGGCAGGCTGTTGGTCCACTTGAAGCTGGGAGATGCTGAGGGGGTCCATGATGGAACTAAAAGAATCTGCCTGAGTCTCACCTTGAGGTAAAACCGACATTTTGACTTCTGAATGGTTGTGTACCTGAGTGTAAACTGGATTTTCTGGTAGTTTGTTAAGGGGCTCAGTAGGTATTTCATATCCACTCTGTGCAATGGAAACAGTAAGAGGTAATGTAGCTGACTGAGCATGTAAAAATGGTCTTTTACTGGCATTAGCAGCAAACCATAGTTCTTTCTCTCTGTGACTGTTTGATGGTGCTGCCTCTGGGATGTTGGCATTACTTCTAGTGCACTTTGATTCAAAAGAGACACCACTAAGCACGTCTGGGTTAAGGAGTGTGTCGGTATGTTTACAGGCTGGGGAGAGGGGGCGTTCTGCAGGAGCCTGCTGATGGGGTGACTCAAAAGGAGAGTGGCGATTGAGGCTGTTGCCATCACTGTTGTTGTGAGCAGACAACAAACACAATATTTGAGCTGCTCCTCCCTTCTCAGCACTCCACACTCCATCAGCTGGGTCGTCTAAGGCATCCAGTCCTGTCACATCCAGTTCCAGTCTGTCTTGTGAATCCAAGCTGTGAGACAAGTGTGCCTCAAAGTTTTTAGGAATTACACCTGCTGTCTTATTTGCCATCCAAGCCCACCTCCTCTCTCCCCCCTCCATCCCAGCTGGCCTCCATTCTTTCCTTCTTTGTCTTTCTTCACTTGTTGCCTCAAGCGACCTCCTCTTCTGACTTTTTTCCCTTTCTTGTCCAAATCTTGCCTCTGTTCCTTCCAAAGATGCCCTCAAATCTCCCCTAACACCACCACTGTCTCCATGAGCATCCTTTTCATTATTGTTATTGTAGACTAAAGAGGTTTCAGTTTGTAAATGAATCTCACTACTGGGAGAAGGCAACCGTCCTCTGTCACCATCAACCCTAACTTCAAATCTGGCTGTGTATCCACCTAAAACCTGTTCCAAACCACGACACAAATGGGAAGAAAGTGAGAGGTGGGAGAGGGGGCCCTGAGTAGAGGAAGAGGAGGATGGATATGTAGAGGGTGAGGAGAGATGGATGGATGAAGAAGCAGATGAGGGCATAAACTGCTGCAGCTGCTTGTGATACCATCTCAGATGTCTCTCTCTCTCCTTGTCCCTTTCATTAGTCTTTGTTAACTCTTTTTGCCTTAGCCTTTCTCCTTTGCTATTTGTATCTCTACTCTCTCTACATTTTCCTATTCCCCTTTTCAAAGTGCGTTGCTCATTCTCTTCTCTGCAACAGAATCCAGATTTCCTTTCAGCAAAAGATAAATCAGTCTCATGGGTTTCTCCCTCCTTTTGCACCTTCCACGAGTGAAACTGCTTGTCTTTTGGTAGTCCCAAGACCAGCACTGCCCTGGGGTTTTGCTCACCAACAGACTGTCTCTCAGTACTTTCATACTTTTCATTTTCTGTTCTCCTACATTCTAATTCATTTGCTCCATTACTCCTATGCCTTTTATCATCCGTTCTCAGCGAGCCTCTAACTGGTGTAATATGTTCAAGTCCAATCTCTTCCCTGACTCTCGTATTTGTTTCCTCTTCACATTCACTGTTCTTGGGTGTGGAGCAGAGAAATGCACTCCTCGTGGCTAACCCTGTGGTAGGAGTGGTGGGAATGAAAGCGTCGCTTTGTCTCGTAAACTTTGGCTTTTTTGGAGGACTTTTCCCTCTAGTGCCAACACTGCTACCAGTGGTGCTGTTGTTATTGTTGGACAGGGTATGTTTGGGTGAGGGTACTGTCTTGCTTCTGTTTCTTCTTCTTCCTCTCAGTGCTCCTTGTCTTCTCAACTCCTTTACCCTGCAGTAATTAAAGTACATATGTCTGTACAAAAAGCAATCTGTGCCACCATGATTCCAAAGATTCCAAGTTAAGAGAGTTTTCCCTGTCATAGTTTCAGCAGCAAGAATGAAATCCATTATGGCTTTGCACAATAAACATACAGTCACGGTAAAAAGAAAGTACAGCCTCTTTTATTTCTAAGGTTTTACATATCCCAGGCCATAATAAAAATAATCTTAACAGCTTCTAAAATTAGGTAAATACAACCTCAGATGAACTACAAAACATGATATATTACATTGTGTCATTATTTATTTAACAAAAATTAAGCCAAAGTGCAGAAGCAGTGTGTGTGAAACTAAGTACACCCTTACTTCTTCCATAGTAATTAAGAGGGTAAGGGTAAGTGTAATCAAATGGAATTGATTGATCATCAGCAAGTGTGACCACCTCAATAAAAGCAGACATTCTGGCAGTTTGCTGGTCTGGTGCATTTAGGTGTGTGATAACACAGTGCCAAGGAGGAAAGACATCAGCAATGATCTTAGAGAAGCAATTGTTGCTGCCCATCAATCTGAGAAGGGTTATAAAACCAAGACAATTCGAAGTTCATCATTCTACAGTAAGAAATATTATTCGCAATCAAGACAGTTGCCGATCTTCCCAGGAGTGGATGTCCCAGCAAATTCACCCCAAGGTGCATGCATGCAATGCTCAGAGAAACTGCAAAAAAGTCAAGAGCTACATCTCAGACACTACAGGCCTCAGTTAGCATGTTAAATATTAAAGTTTGGAAGGGTTGCCAGGAGAAAGTCTCTTCTCTCTATAAAGAACATGCCTTAGGTTTTCAAAGTTGCAGGCTTGCAAATGACAAGACTTCTGGATCAATGTCCTTTGGACAGACGAGACCAAAATGGAGAAGTTAGGCCATAATACACAGCACCACGTTTTGTTAAAACCAAACACAACATATCAGCACAAATTCCTCACACCACCTGTCAAGCATGGTGGTGGAGGGGTGATGATTTGGGCTTGTTTTGCAGCCACAGGACCTGGTCACCTTGCAGTCATTGAGTCAACCATGAATTCCTCTGTATACCAAAGTATTCTAGAGTCAAATGTGAAGCCATCTGTCTGACAGCTAAAGGTTGGACCAAAGTCAGTCATCCCACAGGAAAATGATCCCAAGCACAGCAGCAAATCTACAGCAGAATGGCTGAAAAAGAAAAGAATCAAGGTGTTGCAATGAGCCAGTCAAAGTCTATACCTCAACCTGACTGAAATGCTGTGGTGGGACCTTAAGGGAGCTGTGCATAAATGAATGCCTGCAAACAGCAATGAACTGAAGCAACGGTGTAAAGAAGAGTGGGCCAAAATTCCTCCACAATGACAATGACAAAGGGTGTACTTTCTGTTTACCATGACTGCATCACAAAACACTCACCGATCCGCATATCTCAGTGTATTAAGTGTGTGCTCAGTTGCTGTGTGACCAGGTGAAATGTTGGCAATCATGCACGTCATTGAGTCACCGACAAACGAGTCTTTCAAAACCTAAAATGAGAATAAAGTAGTTCAGTATCAAAATACAGGGGAGCAGTGGAAAAACAAGAAAATCAGCCAGGATGCTGATGCATACTTGTGTCATTAGTTACATCAGTTTTACTACCTGAGTCAGTTTGCTTTGCCTAAAAGGTGTGTGTGACTGTTCTTTATCAAGCGACCGGATGCATTCTTTAAGCTGAGGGAAATAAAAATTGACAATGAGAATGAACATACGCTCACACATACAGTGGTGTGAAAAAGTGTTTACCCCCTTCCTGATTTCTTAATTTTTTTGCATGTTTGTTACACTTAAATGTTTCAGATCATCAAACAAGTTTAAATATTAGACAAAGATAACACAAGTAAACACAAAATGCAGTTTTTAAATGAAAGTTTTTATTATTAAGGGAAACAAAAAATCCAAACCTACATGGCCCTTTGTGAAAAAGTAATGCCCCCCTTGTTAAATCATGAATTAACTGGGATTAACCACATTTTTTAGAAAGCTGAGTTCAATTTTACCAGCCACACCCAGGCCTGATTACTGCCACACCTGTTGAATCAAGAAATCACTTAAACAGAACCTGTCTGACAAAGTGAAACAGGCTAAAAGATCTCAAAAAGCAACACATCATGCCACGATCGAAACAAA
>VUQI01015686.1:3068-15278 GCA_015106735.1 Paratilapia polleni
ATTCCTCTCCTTTTCTTTTTTTTTTTTTTTTTTTCTTTTTTTTTTTTTTTTTTTTTTTTTGTTTTTTTTTTTTTTTTTTTTTTTTTTTTTTTTTTTTTTTTTTTTTTTTTTCTTTTTACAAGATGTAGAACAAGCTGATAATGTGCTGTTTACATTTCTTTAGCATTTGTATAAATTAAATTGTCTTGTATATAATTTAATATCGTTTGTGAAACTTTTTTTATTTATGTTTTCAAATCAAAGGGAATGAATCTCTTTCACAGCCAGTGTTTCCCGTTAAGAGTGAAGTAGTACAGATAGTTTGTTTTGCATCATCAGCAGATGCATGTCTCCACGGTATGTAATATAATTCAACATACTGAGCTATTTTCTTAAGTAATCCAGCGCATCAGTTCTCTCATTTCTCACACACATGTATTAAAGGCAGAGTTACAGCATAGTTATTGTACTTGCCTCAGGGAAAATGGTGTCTAACCAGATACTCTGAATGCCATTAACTTGGTCTCCAGTACCTTAAAAGTATGTTTTTAATCAGGATTTGTCATTTAATTAGAGTTCATAGGAGGACTACAAAATTTTTGTGACTACATCGATGCTAACTACTGCTACTGCTGGTTTAGCAAAATTAGGATAAGAAATAAAATATTAAAACTTTTTTTTTAAATTGGGTGCATGGGCTAAACATTTTTACAACTGGAGAATGTAAAGAATCTCAAAATTTATTTAAAAAACAAACACTATTTATTTCCATATTCATGTAGTTTTCTGTCAAAGCCACAGGAAGCCACCAGGGATTTCCTTTTTGATAAAGCTTATAGAGTTGAATCAGGTAAACCTGAACTATCTCTAAGTTGTACTGCTATAGGCTCAGGCTGCTGGGTGATTTCCTATGATGCTTCTCCTCCACTCCCCTCTTCCTAACTCCCTGTGCATTTATAAACCACTAATGCATGCCATTAACTTTTTTTCTTTTCTCTCACATAATTTGCACTTTGTTCTGTGTTGTTTTCTCTTTTCTTTTGTCTCTTCTCTTCCCTTCAACCTAAAAGGTTGCCCCTCTCTGAGTCTAGTTCTGCCGAGGTTTCTTCCTGTTTAAAGAGTTTTTTTGGGATAGTGCAGGTCAGTACACTAACCAGGTTGGTGTAGCAACTGACAGCCTTTGTATCTCTGCTGCCACTATAATAATTAATAATAACAATAATTATCAAAACTCACACCACAATGTAAGAAACTTAATGTAGAACAATTAGAAATTTGAAAATAAAGCTTGCAGTTTAACTTTTGGAGACATGTTGAGAAAGTGCATCCTTGTGTCCAAAATGTTCCAAGTGTGGCTTTTTATTTGATTTCCTCCACTTTCCTGGCCCGTAGCCATCATTGTCTTGATTATGATGGGGGTCATTAATCTTACTACCTTTACAACCTCTGCAGCAATTAATCCATCCTTTATTGATGAACTGGGGATATTTCTGCTTGATTTAATTTGGTAAACTCTGCACTGACCCAAAGCATTAATATTAATAATCCACCCTCTGTATCTGCTCAGATTCACCTAATCTGTGGTCAATTTTTTTTTCCATCACCATAAAATGAGAAATAACTTTAAATAAATCTAATTATTTAAAAGTCCCTATTAGTATGTGTGTCTATGCACTTTATCACTTTTGGTTGTATTCAGATAAGAAAAATGTTTTAATTTAAAAAAAGTATTGAACACTTGATGTCTGGACTCTCTTCTGTGCAATAATTGAGACAAAAAAACTGTGGCACAGGAGCCGAGAGGAAGATCCATTACAAGTTTCCCGGCAGCAAAATATTATTTCTATTTTCTGCCTCCACAATAGACAGGATATGATCATCACTCTCCTCTGTCTTTCTGTTACTGTCTGTGTTATATTTTTTTGGTTCACAGCGATGGTCCCTGGAGTGTCATTCTGCGTGATTTACTACCACTGAAAGTCTGCCTCCAACCACTGATGGATTAATCTGATGTGTGCTCCTCTGCTGGTATGTCAACCTTTAAGGCACTTACAGAGTGAGGGAGTTGTCCTACCTGACAGAAACTAACCAGGCTTTTGCTCACAGCTATCAACACCTGAAGGTTCAAAGACAGTCACAAGGAACTCACTTTCCAGGGACAGCAGTTTCAAAGTACTTGTTGAATTGAGAACCCAAATTAGGAGCACATCTGTCGTCCATGGGCTGTGGGATTTAAGGGATCTGGCCAACAATTTTAGGTTTCCTGACTGGGTTTTAAAACCAACATGGCTTCAGTATGGCTTCTTTTCACAAGGAATCTGGTCAGTACAGTGCAATCATTTAATTCTTTTTGTTAGCTGCAATCCTTATCAGGCTTTCTAAACAAATCTACATGACTATGGACCAGTAATAGAGTCACCAATCATTAGACCAGATTCCTTGTTTTTACATGCATATAAGAGCAATAATTAATAAATGGTGATTTTTATTAAACTGATGTCAACAGGCTTTCAAGGGACTATTAAATTCGAGTTATATTCTGGGCAGCTCTTGTGATCTTTGGATCTAAAATTATGCAGCTTTTTGCCATCTTAAATTTAGCAGCGAGTCTGAATTAGAGTGTCAGCTACATACTGTATGATCGGGTGTAGGCAAGTCAAGATGCCCTCAGGATTTTCTGGACTAACTTGAAGATGACAAAATAAATATGTTGTTATGCATTTTTTGGTTTTAGGTCTGTATAATTCAGTCTCACTTTGTACTGTAACATCTGCCACCCTAAAAATGCAATATTTTTCCCAGGGACTCATTAAAAGTAAATCTGCAGGGAGAGTGAATGGGTGCATAAAACATGACTCCATTTTAAAGCTAGAAATATTAGTCTGTAATACGAACATAGCCATCACCTATATATCCCCTTACCCCTATGCCTTCAGTGCTGACCTGCTTTTTTCTTTCTTTTTCTTCTCTCTCCTCCCTCTTTCTCTCAGTCTGTTTGTGTGGATCCTTGGAGGTGTGGTTACTCATCAGTTCCTGTTAATCCTTGGCTGGCACAGCTGACTGTGGAATTGATTAACCACCCACCTGCTGCATGTAAAGACCAAGTGGAAATGTCCTGGGCTGAAAAATGAAGCCAACATAGAAGTGCCAAATGCTTCTTTTCCTCCAGTGGCCACTTGAGGATGACTCCAAAAGTGAGTCAGTACCCAAATACTAGTTAAAATGCCCAACTTCCACTATGAAATTAAGATATTTGCAGCCTGGTACAAAAGTCAAATTCTCTCATTATAACAACTGAATGGGGGTGATATTTTTTTCATCCTATAACTCAAGCATTTGGATTTTGTCAAGGCTTAAAGGGGCGTAGTTGCTTTGATTACCTGGTGTACCACAGGCAGCAGTCTGGTAGCTAGTAGAATCATGAGGATCACAAAAAAAAAACATACACCAGAAAATCTAACTAGAACCAGGAAAAACCAAGGAAAAAAGTCAATTAGTATAGGAAAAAAAAACTTTTATGAGGGGAAAATGATTGGAAGGCTTGACAACAACAAGTTTAAAAACAACTGGGCCATGAATGGAAAGAATTATAATAATTTATAATAATCAGAGTGCTAGAGTGCTGCTAGACCTCATCTTCACTAATTAGTATCACTGAAGTGGACCATGCTACCATTTTTGTGGTGTTGGTGGCCTTTAAAGCATTTTAAATGGAAACATTTGATAAATTCAGTTCAGTTCAATTCAATTTTATTTATATAGCGCCAAATCACAACCTCCTCAAGGCGCTTTATATTTTAGGGTAAAGACCCTACAATATTAGACAGAAAACCCCAACAATCAGACGACCCCCTATGAGCAAGCACTTGGCAACAGTGGGAAGGAAAAACTTCCGTCTGCCGTGCCTTCATTAAATATACTAAAGTTATATTTAATGAAATCAGCTGATTCTCAGGGGCTCAGATGGGAGGCAATGATCGATTTTTCATGGAATGACCCAGCTGTATGCTAACAGGCTGTGCTGAGGCAAACCAAGGAGAGAATAACAATCTCATGCGCTGCCATCAGGGAGGAGGTGCAGAGGACCACAGTGACCCTGGAAGACACTTAAAAACTCTTATCTTCACTTAAAGAAATATTCAAAATTGCAGCAGATGAAAACCAACAGAAATTTACTTTTACTGACTATTAAAACTGTTTCACAGTTCTGTGTGTGCTTTTATTTACTGTCTGATTTTAATATTGTGTTCTAAAATGTTCATTACGCCACTGAACTGCAGGAGCAGCTGGTCGAGTCTCAGAGAGTCCACCATCAGATGGAGGAGGAGCTCTGCAAGGTCAAACAGGTGAGTTACACCTGCTGCGCCAGAGCAGGCTGATCTGACCTGTGCAGAAGTGTTGTATTAAAACTGGTCATAAACAGGTCACGTCTTCAGTGCTGCGTGGAGGTCGAGTACAGCGCCTGTGGAGGGACAGACGGGGATGCTGCTTCCCACTTTCTAAAAGGGGGGCTGGAGGGTGCGCTCCAATTATCAGGGTGTCCAGATTCAGGAGGACCAACTCTTAGAGTTTGACCATCCAGTCTGCAGGTGTTTTGTGGACTTGGAGTAAGCCTGGAGGGCATGAATATGTTCATCTCTTTGGCATCAGTTTTGCTGCTTCTTGTTGAAAGGAACCAGGCAGGTTGGTTCAGGACACTTCCCTTTGGAGGTCTTCCTGCGAGCCCAGCTGGGAGAAGAGACCCAGAACTTGCTGGGGAGTTTACACAGTATATCTCGTCTGGCCTCGGGATACCTCAGGAGGAGCTGGAAACTGGTGCTGAGGAAATAAGTTTGGATAAGAGGAAGGAAATGATGTACATGTAATAACTCGAGGTGTTACTGCTGAGCGCGGCTCACTCGATGAAGATCCCTCCTGGTGCCACCGTGACTAAAACAGATTCAGTTTTGTTTGTAGTAACTCTGCAGATGAGTTTTTAGAACAGATTCAATAACATCAGAGTTACTCATTCACTGATATAAGGCTCTTATTTACTCTGACTCAGTTTTTTGATTAGAAGTGTGTGTGTGATGAGGTGCTTCTTTTAAAGGAGATCAGCAGGTGGAGCCCTCCACACACACACACACACACACACAGTGAGACTGCATGTTACTTTGGCTTATAATATACCTGGAGACCTGTTTCTTATTTTCTGAAGAACCAAAAACAGGACGCAGCAGTTAAACTGAAAACAAAAAAATGAGCGTTTATTGGCTAATAAAATCTGGAATCTAAAACAGGAGCACGGGTAGGAAAACACATCGGATCTGATCTGGCAACATATAACGGGAGAGGAAAAACTCTCCAAACAGGGCTGATTGAGACCACCAAACACAGGTGGAAAGGAACGGGGAAACGGAGAAGGGAAGACAAAGACAGGAAGTCAGGGTACAGGAAGTGGAAACAAGGGAACTAATAACACTGGAGATGTTGGGAAATATGAACATTAGAAACACAAGAAAGAATAACCATTACATCAAAATATGAACCAAACTCAGCAAAAACTCAACAATAATATATGGTGTTCATATCAAACATGGCCAGAGTTTTAAATAATGAAGTAAACACATCTGAAACAGGGAAACGCTGAGACTAAAGGAAATAAGAATATTAGATAGGAACCTGAGACTGTTTCTAATGTTTTGTGCAGAAACACTCAAAATATTTAGATCACTGTCAAAATGAGATGCCTAAATATGGAGTCATAGCCCACCAGTTCCAGTCAAAGCCTACAGTGTTAAAAAAAAAACCTGCATATACAGTTCACACAAATTTCTATCATCCTGGTAGATTGAGCAGTTTGACAAATTCCTGGAAAGAAACATGTTTATGACTAAAAATCTCACAGAAATGTGCTGCCGGGGTCATAAATGACTCAGCTCATTAACTTGAAGGTTAACGTTTGGTCCCCGGGTTGCATTATATTCTGTGGTTTAGTGGAGCTCTAATTCATGTTTCCATGTCAGGGATTTATCCTGTAATACAAATTTAATATAGTGGAATATTACTCCGGCTGGCACCCTAATAAAGAGAGAAATATATGAGCAATCTGCTTCATCCTTACGGGGACTTGTTCTGCTCCAGAAATGGAAGCAGGTCCCCACCACATGACTAATACAAGTACAAACACACACCTGCAGGTTTCATGATGAAGAGCTTCAAACCAAACTCAGCCTTCCTCCCATCACTGAGTGAGTGTGAGTGGGAGGCTGAGGCCTGCAGTGGGAGGACTGTGAGCCCCGCGTTGAATCTTTTTTTTCATTTTGGGCTCTGAAATAGTTCCTCCTCCCCGTGTTTTGTTTGTTGTGATTCAGAGCTGAAGGGTCTCGGCCTCTCTCGCTCCCACTCCGCTGCCTCTCAGCTGCTGCTCCGTTGCATAAACAGATCGATATCTACATTTAGAAGCAGCTGACAGATGTACCGTAACAACAAAGGCTCGGACGGGGCATTTCCTTATCTGAGTGTCAGACCTGAGGAGCAGAAATGAGGAGGATGGGGTGCAGAGCTGCCCACTGAAGATGTTTCCTGCTCTGATACTTTCATACCCTGTGCCTCTTCTTTAGCTTATACTCAGCTCTCACTGAGTGCTACCAGGTTTACATACATTAGTAAGGTTTTGAAACGCTCCAAGATTACTTTTGTCTAATCTTTGATTTTTCATTGTGAAATCTTTTCATTCTTGGACTCTGCTAGAGTAGCTTTGCATAATCCACAATTCAAAATAATCCTTTATGTGATACTAGGCCTTGATGCAGCTCCACAGTTTGTCCTCTGTCTGAAACAAGCAGTTTTAGCCCCACCCCTTGCAAAGAAACAGCAGGTGGGTGGGGTTTCTGTGCACCTGAGATGACTATTTTGGGGATACCCCCCCTCTATGACATCATACAGATGAAAGAGTAGAAAAAACTGTGATTACTTGTACATACACTGAGCTCATTATTAGAAACCATGTTAAATGAACACCCACCATCAGAGTGGGAGACATATGACAGGAAAAAGCCCCCCTGCTGACCATTAGGAGCAATGCAGGTTTAAGGTACTCCACATTGGATCTTTTATAAACAGTGGGGGTTTTCCAAAGGGCCATTTGAACCACAAGTGTGCACATGTGCTGTATCGCCTTGCAAACTCTAGAAACAGGACTTGAAAATGTTCAGATGTCTACTTTAAGTCAAAGTCTGTCTCTTTCTGTCATTTGTCCTGATATAAAAACAAGTTTTAAGCAACTTTTACCCACTCAAATCCACCCTGGCTGCCTGCAGCAAGTCACAGGACACAGATTACAGTTACCCGACTGTCAGCTTCAAGACTGTCTGCATATTCGATAAACCTGCACAGGTGAGTTAAGCTGACAACCTTTAATCCTCTGAGGGGGGATTTTTCCAAGCTGCCAGGCCAGAGTCACTCCCCTTTAACCTTCCAGGCTCTCACAGTCAAAGTCTAAATTGTAGCTGCATGTACAGATAAATGGGAACGATCACCTGGACATGTATTACTGTTATTAAGTAGTCTGATCCAGGTTCAGCTGATTTCAGACACTTGTTTTGAAGTGCTTGTCAGTAAAAATCAGTCGAGGTGTGAGTCGTTCGTGCTCCTGAATAACCTGAAGTGCTTTTAATATTCTTTCCTCTGAGGGTGGCATTTTACCGGCGCTGCCGCAGCTCTCAGTGAAGCCTCCAGCTTTGAGATGGAGACATTATGTTATTATTACATAACAGTCAAACAAAGCAAGAAGCCGCCATCAGTGCAAATGTGAGTGTCATTTCTCAGGGAGCTGAGCACAAAAACCTTTCGTCTGGGCTGAAGCGGGACCGGCCGCTGCTCTTTTGTTCCGCCTCTCGCTGCCAGGCTGTACAGCTTGTGCACAGCGAGGGATTTTTCTTCCATTATGTTGCCTTTTCTGGAGAACGGGAGGGCGGGCGGTGGAGGAGAGGCGACTGACATGCTCCTTCATTAGAGATGGAAGTCAGGCTTCAAGACAGGGAGCCTCTCAGAGCCCCTCAAGCCCCCCTCAAGCCACAGCTGGAGGGAAGAGAGCGCACGCTGGGATCCATTAGTTACCCAACCATACAGCACACAGCTACACTCACTCACACTTCATCTCCACACTCAGTGGACTCTCGCACTGGAAACCATCCATGAGTCTAATTTTACCACTGAGTGTGTCCCAGTTCTATATTGTTGTACACTATGTAGTGCTACTATTCAGCACAAATTACAGTAAATAATGTCCTCTGGAGGCACAAAAGGCAGAAAGTGAAGAAAGGACTTTTAAATTAATTTTGTTAAAGGGTAGCCTAATGTTGAATTAAATTAATGAATACGTAAATGCATGTACAGTGACTTGAATACACTTCAAATGGACCCTGGTACATGAGTAGCTTTTATCCTAAAGAAAACTCAGTAATTATGCTCTGTATAATGAGGATGGTGGTAAAATTATGAGTCAAGTACTGACTGCGTGTAAAAGATGTATGTAGCCACCATGACATCACCCACTGGTTTAGGACTCTGTACTCTGAAGCCCCAACAGCAGTATTTTGGCTGCCATAATGCTGTTTTTTGAACCATATTTAGAAGTGAGCTAGCTTGGTTGCTGAATCGCTTTTGCAGCCTCAAGTGGCCTTCAGAGGAACTGCAGGTTTTTTTTTGGCAAATCCATTCTTCATATTTCAGTCCTGGAGGTTGCTGTCTGAAGGCAACATTATATTAAATTAAGCTGATGTACCTGACCTCTTGCAGTCGTGAGCATGTTAAAACGCATCACTGTCGCTCCACTGTAGGCAACCGATCATATATTGCATGGGAAGGAACTCAAAAAAATGGAGGAGAAGCTTGTGGCAGATGGAAGAAGTGTCCCTTGAAATGTGGTTACGATTGTGTTACTTTAATTGCTAAACCAAGCCAACAGTAAATAAAAACAATGATTTTTGTTTATAAGAAGAAAAAAACAAGACGTCAATTGCATCTAAAAGTAATGGTCCCACAGGGACCGCAGTCTCCTGGGTGAAAGTCCTGCGTTTGATCTACTGTCCAAAATAAGTCCTATTATCCAAAAAAGATCCAGTCTTTCCTCAAAGGTTTCCCCACATTCCACAAAAAATTTTATTACTTAAAAAATGTTCCCACTTTCCATAAACATCCTCACTCCAAAGGTCTAAAACCGAAACTGATCCTTACAAAGACAGAGCGAGATGTGCACAGAGTCTCTTATGAAGGAGACTCTTTAAAAAAAAAAAGCTCCTAATTACCAAAAAAACCTTTTTGCTGTCCAAAGTACGTCCCCACTTTCTCATTTCAAAGTCTAAAACTAAGAATCATCCACACAGAGACGTCTTTGCTGCGTAAGTCTAAAACTCAGATTTATCCCTACAAACACAGATGGACACATACACAGGGCCTCTTTTTTTCCAGGAACAGTGCTTCACTTTTCAGTTTCCATAAATGTTCTCACTCTAAAAGTTAAAACCTGAGATTGGTCCCCACGGCGTTAGGTGGACATGTACGTAGAACCTCATACTTGAAACAGCAATTTGCAGAATTTTAAAGTGCATGCAGGCCTGCTGGGAAATGTGGAGGTAACAGATGGACAACACTCACTCCATGTTTTGTGTGTGTGTGTCCAGCTTGTGATTTCCGAGTCTTGTTCACAAATCAACATATATGATTTGTGAACAAGTGTTTGCTTCATGTGTGTCTTGGTAGCTTTCACTGCATATGACAGCGCGGCAGGAGGAGAGTCAGAGCTGCCAAATTCACTCCAGTCTGCTTCCTCTTTGCCTCATACGTGTGTGTGTGTGTGTGTGTGTGTGTGTGTGTGTGTGTGTGTGTGTGTGTGTGTGTGTGTGTAAACTCAATCACTCTGAGTTTACACACACACCAGAGCCGCACAATCCTATTAGAGAAAATGTGTACTCACTGTAACAGACAAATATTTTTTTATTAACTACATCATTAACATTACATGGGAGAGGTGTTCTGGACCACAGTGGCAAAAGTATGCAGACAGCTGACAGTTGCTATCACTGGTATTCTACATGTTCCCCTGGTGTAATAGTGCAGATTCATTCTCCGTCAGGGTTTCCTTCCTGGTTTGTGTTGCACCAAGCAGCATGACCAAATTCACCACTCACTCCAATCTGTTTGTACCACCAAATATCAGTTTACCATGTGATGTTTATTTCAGCACTGCAGGGTTACAGCATGCCAACAGTACTGGGAGTGGTTGCTTCCAGTTAAGAGTTTCTAATTGTTGCTGGTGTCTGTTTCACCACCCTCAGAGTTATGGAACTTCCACTATAAGGACTAGTTTCCCTCCTCGTCTCTGACTGTAGATAAGCTGCATTAAAATTAGATGGAGTCAAAGCCAACTGAGGCCCTAACACAACCTCAAAGGGACATTTCACCCCAAAATCAAATGTAAATATTTCCCTTTGGCCAAGGCTTGGTAGATATCAACTGTAAAACGTTGACTATAATGGAAGTAAATGGCACTCACCTTGTGGTGCTCAAAGACCCAAAAATTATACTTAAAAAAGCTTCCGATTCGTTGCCTAAAGATCAGGTTTTTGCTTTTTGCAGATGATGTGGTCCTGTAGGCTTTATCAAACGATGATCTCCAAAATGCACTTAAGGCCAGATTTACGCGTTACACCAGCACAGACTGGGTTTTGCCGTTAAAAAAAAGTACTGTCTGTATTTACAAAGAGAGCGCAGTGGCAAGATTGCGTGTAAGAGGTGGGAACTCAGAGATTTTTGCGACTGACCCTCTTTCATATGCATTTCTGGGAGTTCCTTTGTCAAAGTGCAAAATGTAAGGAGGAGAATATTTAAATCAAGCATGAAAAGTGATTTACTACCATTTGGGACACGCAGTTTATTGCTAATTGCACCGATATTTAACGCAGAAAAAAAGCATATCTTATTTTTTGCGCTAAATTGTGAGGCTCTTAGCAGATTGGGCATGTCATATTGAAATGAACTGTTTAGAAAACAGTGTAACTTTTGTAAATCACACCTATCAGCACTATTTGGGGATTGCGCTCACACGCTATAGTCTGCCTGCCGAGTGCGAAGTGGCTGGGATGAGAATTAGCACCTCCAAGGCTGAGGCCATGGTTGTCAGAAAGGGTGGAATGCCCACTCCAGATTGGGAATGAGTTGCTGTCTAGAGTAGAGGAGCTCAAGTATCTTGGGGTCTTGTAAAAGTGGAGCGGGAGATTGACAGACAGATTGGTGTGGTGTCTGCAGTGATGTGGACGCAATACTGTTGTGTTGAGGTTCGATCTACATTCCTACCAGAACTGAAAGAATGAGATATCAGATACAAGCAGAAATGAGCTTCCTCTAAAATATGTCTGGGGTCTCACTTAGAGATAGGGTAATTAGCTTGGATTTCCTGGACTTCCTTCCTGGGAAAGGAGTCAGCTGAGGTTTTTCAAGCATCTGACCAGGATGCCTCCTGGGCACCTCCTAGGTGAGGTGTTTTGGGCTTGTTCAACTGGAAGGAGGCCCCGGGGCTGACCCAGACCACACTGGAGAAAATATGTCTCTTGGCTGACTTGGAAACTCCTTGGTATCTCCCTGGAAGAGCTGCAGGTGGACAAGGAGAGCTACACTATATTGCCAAAAGTATTCGCTCGTCTGCCTTCACTCGCACATGAACTTGAGTAACATCCCATTCTTAATCCATAGGGTTTAATATGATGTCGGCCCACCCTTTGCAGCTATAACAGCTTCAACTCTTCTGGGAAGGCTTTCCACAAGGTTTAGGAGTGTGTTTATGGGAATTTTTGACCATTCTTCCAGAAGCGCATTTGTGAGGTCAGACACTGATGTTGGACGAGAAGGCCTGGCTCACAGTCTCCGCTCTAATTCATCCCAAAGGTGTTCTATCAGGCTGAGGTCAGGACTCTGTGCAAGCCAGTCAAGTTCTTCCACACCAAACTCGCTCTGTCATTTTACGTGGCCTACCACTTCGTGGCTGAGTTGCTGTCAATCCGAATCGCTTCCACTTTGTTATAATACCACTAACAGCTGACTGTGGAATATGGACTTGGAATACTGGACTTATTGTGACGCATCTCTTCAGCATAATACGGAAAGAACACCGTTAAGTACGACCGGGATTCAAAAATCCTGTATTTTACACGAAGGCTAGCTTATAAGTTGTTAGCTAACACCTAACGTTAG
>VUQI01015693.1:2092-15872 GCA_015106735.1 Paratilapia polleni
GGGGGAAAATAAAAAAATAAAAAAAAAAAAAAAATTTTTTTTTTTTTTTTTTTTTGCACCTGTTAGGAAACAGGTTTATTTCTGCTGTAAAGCTGGGTATGTGGGGACTGACCCGCTTCTGGAGCAAAAGGAGCATCCATTTATGAAGCCTCAGGCTGAGTGTTTTTGCTCTTGTGACCTTGGCGTTTTGAAACCAGATGTGATGAGCGAGGGGTGGATCTCAGGGTGAAACACACACTCACTGGCTAACAATTTGTGGCTGACATTTCACCAGTGAGCCTACACTTTATTAATCCTCTTATGACTATAATTTAGAAACCAAAATTCATATTTTATTTAATGAGAAACCTAGAAAAACTAGCAATTGTGCCCATAAACTCATCAGGAAAGTGTTTACTGAATCATAGACCAAAGTAGCTAATGAAGACTGTTTTTCCATATTCTACACAACGGGAAGCCATTATGCAACCACAGGAGTCTCCCCCTGGTGGCCATTAACACTAGAACTGCCAAGTTAAAAATCATGTAACTCTGTTAAAATTAGACCCCATCGTCTCATATTTCATGACTTTCCTTAAAATGGGTATATTCATCACATTTTATACTTGTGTGGTATAAAAAGAAAAAAATTTGCGACCTCTGATACCTAGAAGCACTGATGAAAAAGACACTCCCATGTTGGCCTCATTTTTCAGACTCCAAAGCTATGCCCATTTTTAATAGCGTATATCATTTGGATCCTGCTACAAGTCACTGTTAGAGAAACTCCAGTTTTTCTGCAATGTCTTAATTTTTCAGGCTGCTGTTTGATTGTGACAAAGTCCAGGTTAGGAGACAAGTAAGAAGGTTCTAAGCCAGGAGCTTGGTTAGATTTAGGCACAATAAACCATGGTTAGGTTAGGCTACAAAACTATTCAAGTTAGTCTTAGGAAAAGATTGTTGTTTGGCTTCAAATATTCCCCTTTCACAACAGTAACCCTACATGTTGAAAAACGATGCTTAAGGGTGCACAGTACATTTAAATGTGACACCAAAGGGTCTTAAACAAACATCTACCAATGCTGTGACCAATGCCGGTACATCACTGAACCAACCCTAAAGGACACTTTGTGCATATCTGTCAGATGTCAGTGGCTTTGACAAACCAGCATTTTTTATTTTACGCCCTGGGAATGCGAACCGGCTGTTACACCCCACACTGAAATGACTTTTGGTCTTTTTTTGTTCACATGTGTTAGTTATGTACCAGATTTCTCTCTGCGGGGCTGTAGAGTTTTAATTTGAAGTGAAGGTCATCCTGTCAGTCCATAGCTGAGCTTTGTACCGTTTTAAAAGAATTAAGTTCTATCAGTAGAACTCAGATGGGTTTTACTGTAGAATAGAGTTTATTTTGTGGTTTCTAAATAGGTTTGCTGCGTAATGAAGGTCATTCTGTATCTTCTCTATGAAAAGGCATGGAATTTTATCTCTGAATTGCAAATGGGAATGACTGTGGAATTAAGGTCACCCTGGGGGTCCATAATAATGTGCTGTAATGTTGAAATGAATTGAGCACTGTTCTCAAGGACCTGGATTATTTATTTATTTTAAATAGAAATGCTCCAAATTGTGCCATTCATTTTGCAGTGTGTGTATATATTTCTCTGCTAACGTCACCATATTTTAGCTTTACATTAAAATCATAAGGAATAGGTATCTGGTATGTAAAAAAAAAAAAAAATGTATCATTGAAATCCTAAATGTTAATTAGTCAAATGGACAAGTTCACGATCAAGCTTTGGTTTGATTCAGTGGCTGATTTCTGCTACTGGCACAAAGCAGACTGAATGTCACTTTTAATCTCATTATAAAGCAGCTCAGCTTTTTCAACAGGGTTCAAAAGAGAGTTTTAAACTCCCATAATTGTGAAAAATCTGAATTGGCTTGTAAAATGATTCTTTCCTTAATTGTTGATAATGTCCTTAAGATAATAACAGTTTAAGGGTGTAGACACACTAGCACATCAAACACGATTGTCCCCACTGCCCCGCTGGCCTGAGCTCACACTGCGTTTAACGATCCAAGCCCGGCACGCTTCAGTTTGTCTCAGGGTCTCAACTCCTCTTTCATGTGGAGGATCTCTCTTGATTTTATGCTTTTTGTGGTTTAATTGCAGAAGCAGTGACACACTGTGGAAATCACTTTAAGTAATTAATAAATATGAAAGGACAGAGTCTTTCAGGAAGCACTGGAGATCCGTGCTTGGATAACGATGACATCACATGATACTGTGTACGAGTCCAAATGACCCATACCCATGCCCACTTTACAAATCGGCCAGTGGCATGGTGTGCGGAACTGCACTCGCATGCAGCACGCAGTGATCACACTAGTCAAACAAACTGGACTTTGGGGGTCAAACACACTCTAGCAAGGTAAGGACAGCCTAGTGTGAGTACGCCCAGAATGAGAGGCCAAAATGTGTCTGTGTGGAGAAACTGCCATAGATAAATATTTCTTGCTTCATCGTTGGTTGTGGAGATGGACAGAAGCGTGGTTAGACTTTAGTCTGTGGTTGCCATGACCACCCCTTGGCTCCACGCTTGAGTGTCCTTAAAGAGAGAGGAGTTAAAATGACTTGTTTGAGACAAAGGGTACCTTCTGGAGCCTAAAAATAAAGTCAGTGTGGAAGTGGCAAAAACTGCAGTTCCTCTAGATGCCACTTGAGGCCGTCTACTAAATATAGTCTATCCCCATAGATAGACTCCATATAGACCATGTTAAAACAGCCAACTATACAGCATTAAAAAGCATATTTGCAGCCTGGTTCAAAAAAATTGTTTGGGTTTTATGGTTAGTTACATAACAACTTTGAATGTGTTGATTTTATTTATAAGATAAATAATTATTTTTTAACTCATCCAAATGGATAATTGAGTTAGGGGCATGGCTGCATTGATTGACAGGTGTACCGACACAGGCAGCTGGAGAGGGTGGTGTCTGCTAGGCCTCATCCACTACTTTGAGTGTGTGCTGTTCATTAATTTGTGCTGTTCATTTTCAATTATTTGACTAACAATGGATGGCTTGCTGTGAGGTAGAGGTTTGTGCTTCAGTTTTGGTGAGTGAAATTCTAGAATTTTAGTATTACCAATCAGCTGATCTGTGTGTTGTACCCATACATATCTGTACATAAGCTAGCTAGCATTAGCTGATAAATTAGCACTTCACCCTTTCATCCATATAAGGGCTCTTCTGGTTCCAAAAAGCCAACATGGTGACATCCAAAACACCGAAGCTTTAAAATGCAGAGTCCAAAACCAATGGGTGATGTCATGGTGGCTATGTCCATCTTTTATACTGTCCAGGGTTTGGACAGTGGATTTACTGAGGGGTTGCAGCAAGGCCCAGTATAAGATAAATAAGGATTATTTTGGACAGTGAATCATGGAAAGCTACTCTAGCAGTCCCACCAACCCTCTAAAAGGGATAATTGAATGGATGGATGAAAAAGCAAGACTTATTGGTTAAAGATATTTGAAACGTGATAGGAACAGAACAGATTTTATGAACTGTAATTCAATGCACAGACTCTCAGAAAGCAAAATTGGAGGTTCCATTTCTTGAAAAATACACACTGAAATTACAACAAGCTGATTCTGGCAGCTTACTGTGGATCTACCAATCACAGACAAAGCACAGGATTAAATGAGGAAACTGAGTACTCAGCAGTACATTGCTTTTGTGTCCATCAGTTAAATGAAGCTTTTTACATGGCAGCAAACATCAGCCAGGAAATACCAGCCACTTAAACACGGCAATCTGATGGCTCTAAAAAGATATCTCCATTCCATTATAGCAGTGACCAGCTGACATACACACCCACTCATACATCTCTCTATGATGGTCCAATTAAAGTAATGCTTTCTGGTGTAAAGTGCCGCCATTGCTAGATTGCAAAATGAAACAATAAAAGAAAAATAATGTTTTTCTGTGTCCTACAAACAATTTTTTTTTTTTGCTTGGCTCTAAACCTACACAGCTCAGCCAAGTACTCGTTGACTGCATGCGAATCTGAAGCTTTAAGGCCAATGTAAAATAAAAACCTTGAAAAACCAAACTCACCAGCTTCTAACATTTACAGCCTAGCATTCTGGTTCCAAAAACTTAATGGACAATAAATTATTGGACAAATGTAGCCTTTGCCTGCCATAGCCTGCAGAGAGACTGCTGAACCTTTGCCTAAACATCAGAGGGGCCCTTTTCAGATGTCCTTTTTATACAATCTCAAATTTACATTTGGTGGGTATTAAAATGCGACTGTATTGAAAAATTATTTGGACACAGTAGGAATCACAGCAATAGAGCAGCTTGATATCAAAATGGTAAAAGGGTAAGTTATAGCATTTGAAAAGTCTCCTGTTTAACCTGTTTTGACCAGCCACCTTTCCCACATGGTGATATGACCTTTTAAAGTTTACCCAAAATGCTCTTCTTTAAGTATTCTCCAGTGAATTATCAGAAAACAGATCAAACATCTACAGTACCAATCGCTTTTTTTCTATTCCTCTAACTTCATAGACATTAGATCGTGACATTTGGAGTGGATGCAAAGTTGATTTGGCTTTGTTTTTAAATAGAGCTTAAATTGTTTTTCAGCCCTGAAAAATTCATGTGGCTCTGTCCTGTTCTTAAGAAGTTATGCGGGTTCAAAAATGCGAATTAAGAATTAAAAATAAGGCGAATTAAGAAGTCCAAAATTTTGACCCACCCCTATGTACTTCGAAGGCCTAACTCAGAAAATATTCATAGTATGGAGATAAAATTTTTCACGGCTTCATTAAATATACTGATGTTATTGTGCAAAAAAACCCAAACCTTTTCAATATTGTGGGTCATTCCATGAAAAAGTGGAAACAAGCATAAATGGGCTACAAATCTGTCTGTGTGGAATGCATACCCATATACTTCCTGACTTAGTGTAGAAGATTTGCTGTTGGATAACACATACAGTGATATTACTGACTCTAAAGTAGACTAAAATGTTTCCCATCCCAAAGTTGGAAGATGTGATGATCAGTCAGCAGGCAAAAAATAAATAAAAATTTTTGTGATTTTGCCTCTGTACACCGCAACAGTGGATTTTAAATCAATTGAGAGGCAATTGAAGCGCAGACTTTCAGCTTTAATTCAGGGGGTTTAACAAAAACTTTGCATTAACTGTTTAGGAATTACAGCCATTTTTATCCAGTCCCCCATTTCCAGAGGCTCAAAAGTAATTAAAAAAACTAACATAATTTTATACCCAACTTTACAACAGAAATAAACATGTTTAAAGCCTGGTACAAACAACAGTTTTCAACTCAGTTCATAACTTCATGACTTCATAACATAACTGTACAGGTCGTGATTTTTAATTTTATTTTTAAACTTGCCTGTTTTAACTGTTTAAGGGGTTAAAGTTATCATTGTTGTTCTGGGTGGTGACACAGGCAGCTACACCACTGCCTGCTTACTAAGCCTCATCTCAGTTAATTGGAGTCACTGGTGCTGGTGCTTTTTGAAGCATTTTTGATTTAATTATCAAATAAAATTTCCATAAAGCTAGTAAGCTAGCTAGTGCTGCCATGGTGCCTTTTAAGAATCAGACTGCATTTCAACAGGTTTGAGAACCTAACAAGCTAAAGCTCTGGTCATGGCCGACAGAAACTGCAGGCTGTATGTGCAAATCATTGGTAGATTTGTCTTGCAGTATTCCCTCTCATAGCCACTGTTGTGCTGGTTGTCAGCCATTTTGAGGCACTGTACTTGGGCTAGCGGGCCTTCTTTTTTTTTTTTTTGGTGAAAATGTATAGAAAATGTGAGATGAGAATGAGGCAATTTAGACCTTTCAGCAATCTTGATCATTCTCCCTTTATCATCTGCAGCTAGCAACCTTTGAACATATACACAGAATTTTATTGGTGATCCAGTGTTTATTTCTGTGTACTATGCTATCAAAATCAATTAAAAAAAATACTGCATTGACTGCTCAGCATGTTGCAGCCTTACATGTATCAAATCAACATTTGCATAAATCCAGGACTCTAGAGATAAGCTTGTTATTTACAGCCTCCATGTCAATGCATAATTACAAATTCAGAATGCAGTTTTTGCTGATGCAACACCAACCCAATCACTGTCTGTCATTTACCTCCCCAGTTTTACTTATTTCTTTCCCTAGTGGTTGCTGGCTGTGATTCGTGTCTTTTCTTTCAGAGCTCCTCTGGCTCTCGTCACTTATTCTCTAATGTCTCCATCCAGGAACAGCCTTCGTCTGCCTCTGTATGGCAGAGAGCTAAGGCAGCAGCTGGCCCTTTGTCACAGCACAGGACCATACTAGAACCAGTAAGGCTACACACTATCACACAACAGGAAACACTCAAGTACACATGCAATTACAGTACAGACAGCAGCAGCTCCTAGACTTCAGCAGCCAGATTACACACATATTACATTCTGAAAAACACACAGAATGTAATATGTACATGGAGGTTAACATGCAAAACGGATTGACAGAAATTTGGCAGAAGGTAGACACGTGTACATAATACAGAGAAAAGGAATTAGCTATAAACACAGTCTAGTGACAGACTGTGCTCCCTTTACAGATTTGTCAATAACTAAAGCCAATTTACCTGCAATCATGTTTTGAGTCAATAGGAGAGACACCTGGGTACATTTTGACCACAAAACCCTGATTTTATTCACAATTCAAAATCTGCCATCATATTTTTTTTCTGCAACTCTGTCACTCTCCTCCTTCAGAGGTTTATTTTTGCATTTTATTGAAGAGGGTACAGCTGTGGAAGTAGAGTGTCTTATGGTTGTGCCATCTGTCATGTTGAACAGCTCCACGTTGTTCATTCAAAGTGATGCAGTGCTCTTCATGTCGGGGTTTGAAGTTGTTTTTCTCTGTTTCTTTAAAATCTGTTGGAAATTCTACAAGAGGACCCAAATTTAAAAATACAGCTGACCACGTGAATAATGACAGTCCTCTGTCATCTTCAGTCAAAAGGTAAGAAAACTTGCCTGAGGTCACCAAAGATTGGCTGGCAACCATCAGACAGAGACTTTGGACAGGGAAAGACTAGTTGTGTCTCAAGTTCTCAGTGTTTGTGCTGAGTCAAGGCATAGCCATACATTTAATGGACAAATTATTGACTGCATATAAAAGGCAGAAAAAACCTCCAGGTCTGAAAAGTGCAGCCAATACCAGGTGTCTTAAATCTTCATTCTTTCTAATGGTCAGCAGGATATGAATCCTCTGTTTTTTTGCTTTTCACCAATTGTATCCCCAGCAAAAGACTGGCAACGTGTCCAGAGTGTACCCTACCTGTTTCCCAGTGACAGCGGGGATAACCCTGACGTGGATGATGGATGAATGGATGGATGGTCAAACCATGAGAGAAACATTTACTTCTATCATGATTTATGACCTCAGTAAACACTTTCCTGATAGACATATGGTCAGAATTGCTTATTTCAATTCGTATTTATTACAACACAATGTTTATTTTGTAAATTGGTCCCATGTAGGGTAAAATAGACGTGACGGGCAAAGAATCTCCCTAAAGCATACCTTATGTTATGATCTACTTTAAAAAACAAAAATGGCAACAACTAAAATGCTGAATTTGAGGCTCCAAACATCCAATGAGTCCACAAGCCAATGGGTGACATGATGTGAGCTACATCAATCTTTTATATACAGTATATGGGACAAACATGACTCCATTTATCATAATTAAAAATGATGGATGGAGGCAATGAAGTTATCCAGGGCTCTACAAGAAAGCAAACCAGCTTATTTCAAAAATATCAAACCACTGCTTTAAATAAATGTTTAACCAGGGATGCAGTGCTTCTTTTGGTCACTATAGGTAATTTTGCATTATTTGGAACACAACTATTAAAGGTCTCCTGTGTTGAAATACTTCTTGACATCATGTAAAGGTCAAAGCTGAACTGTTTTCATATGCACATCATTCTTGTGAAATATTTACTCCAAGGCATTGGCTCACATTTGCAATCAATCCACTTGTGAATCCACCCTGGTCCAGGCTTGACACATTGGCTGCTTTCTATAATGTATGGGGCCAAAACTGAATCATCCTGTAGTCTAATTTATTATCAATTACTTGATTTCTGCCTTGTCCTGGTCAGATTCATTGATACAGTTACGTCTCACGCAGTCAATACAGCTCTAAGGGTAAACTGGCACAAGTTGGGACTGAGGACACACTCTGTAAGGGTAGCTCATCAATCAGGTACAATAATCTACTGTATTATCAATAAGTTAACTGGTGATTGGCCTGAGACAAATCTTTTCTTTGATTGAATAGAGGCAGAGTGAGAGGGAAGGACAGAGGTCCACAGGGACTGCACTGATTACAGTCTTCTGGGTTTATGATTTTGATTCCCACCCAACACAAAGTGGTTTGATGTCATTTAATAGTGCCGTCAATGTTTTTGACCACTTTGGGACAAGCTGTAAACACAACACTGACATAATGTCTAATTTCAATGTAATCCTAGCTAGTCTCATTAATTTTGTTTGCAGCTTGCTTCTGCTGTGTGTTTCGTAACCTTGCCATAAGAAAAAAAAAACAAATAAACTGCCTGCCACTGCTGTAAATAAGGACAATGAAAAGTTAAAACAGTCAAGTACCAGAAAACCAAAACAGTAGGCTGCAAGGCACTAAAACAGTCTGTAGAGAAAAGACAAGCTTGAGAATGAGGTGATACTTTTAATGGGCCGGCACCTTACTCTGAAGCCCACCTCATCCAAATTCATGTAATATTGCTATTCTGGCATGTAGCACTGGTGTTGCAGAAAACATGAATAAGGGCCCCTTGGCATTAGTGCCTTGACAAATTGCCAGCAGGAGTATTGTACGCAGAGATATAACAGTGTTATTTTAAAATGTGACAAAGTCCACATTAGGAGGCAGGAAGAAATCAAGAGTTTGTTGGCAGGAGACTGTCACTCCAGGTGACTGTTTTGTTTTGTGATTGCAGGAGTTAATTTGAAGGGAATTGGCTGCATGAGATGAACCTGGGCCCAGTGAGCTGGGCTATAAAAGCTCCCTTCCCCTTGACCTGACTCTCTGACTCTGACTAGCTTGGATACAGCATGCTCTTTGGGTTTCTTTTGCCTTATGCATAAACTGCCACTCATCCTCAAACTTTACATTACTGACTTACTGATAAACGCCATCCATACGTTCATCCATCCATTTTCTTTCGCTTATCCAATTCAGGGGCTGGAGCCTATCCCAGCTGTCATAGGATGAGAGGCGGGGTACACCTGGGATTTAGACCCTGGACCTCTTGCCTCTTTGTGTTTTTCTCTTTATTTCATTTGCTGATTGGTTTTCACTTACATTTTAATTTAGCTTCCATTCACTGAAACTACTGGGTTAGTCTCAGGGAAATCGTGATTGGGTTAAAATATGCCATTTCATAAAATGAATGCTGCATGTGTCTTCAGTACCCATTGAGATGCCAAGCAGTACCTAAGTAGTGTCTATATGTGAGAAGACAATTATCTCATTGACACGAATGCCAAAAGGGCACCGTGTCATATTTCTGATAGCTTCTCATATCTCTGAAATACCAGCAAGCAATATTTAACATCCTGGAAATGAAAACACACTCACAATGAACAACTATTTTCCCGTTTCACAGTTAATGCAGCTCCTTCTTTATGAAAGTTCCTTGTTGTTGTTGTTGTCTGCTACTGTACTGTTACTGCGTGGTAATAGAAAACATTAGCTATGTTTTGTTATAGCTCAAATTACCCCATGCAGAACACATGAGATGGGTAGAAATAAAACAAAAAGGCGTGCTTTAATTAATACTGGTCAAAACCTACAAGATAAACAAAATAATGTACTGTTCACAATAAGGAATCTCAAACAGAAAATCAGGCATGAGGGACAAAGGCCAAGACAATCTGACAAAGATGAAGGGACTAACAAGAGTATACACACACACACACAAACACACACACAAGATTGAATGGAAAATGAGACACAAGTTGAAACTGTTAAGGCAGGGCAGAGAATTAAAAAGGCAGGAAATACTTTCAAAATAAAACAAAAAAACAAAGTATAGCCAAAATTCTAAATAAAACCTTATGATAACTTTAGGCTGCATGGGTCTCAGTTCTCAATTTTTTTTAGGATGTCATAATTAGACTATAATGTTTTACTGAATAAATCAGCTCTGATAGTTGAAACACAATTTTCTCTTGTCTTCTTTGAGCATAAAAAAACGTAGGTAGCATTTAGACAAAAAAAAAGGAAAAGAAAAAAAAAGATCAGGTCCCTCAAATGTCACTGCACAGGTTGTGACACTGAAGCAAGACACTCATCTTAATATGCACACAGAAATGGATGGACGCAGGCAAACACACATACATAATTTACTTTACAAACATATGTACTCATATGTAAAAATTACATCAGTGGTAAATACAGAGGATCACAAATGGAGAAGGCACTGTGAAAATGCTTCTGATGGAGCTGTAAGGATTCTTGTGTCTGTAACACAAATTCCATAAAGTAATTTCAACTTCTTCGCCACATGCACATGAAAGCCAGTGGAATAAGTAGTTAAATTGTTCCTTGCCAATCAATATGGAAACGATTGCTTTGCTCATTTTTCATGAGAAAAAGTCACAAAGGAAATAAAGGCAGAGAGAAGAAGGTGGAATGGGAGAATTCCCATATTCATGAATTCATTCTGACCATATCTCCCTGTGCCTGAGTACTTCATATCTCTGCCTAATGTGGTTTCATGCAGATGGTGATCTAAAGCTGTTAAATGCAAAAGAAGCTGCATGAGAAAAAAAAAGATATTATGAGTTTCCCATCCTCAATCAAAAAGAAAAGGAGGATTTAGAAGAGTCTGTAAAGACGTCAGTTCAAGTAAAAAAAGAAGATATGATGGGAATTTTGCCAGATGGAGTGAATTTATGTCTGCATATGTGGATCACTACTTGATCTCTTTACAAACACAGAGATAGTAAGTGGGTAATTGTACTGTTAGCAGAACTGGAATATTCATTTTTAAAATCAAGTAAAAGTCAGTAAATACTTGGCTTGATTCATGCGAAGAGCTAGGCTGAAGTTTGCAAAAGACCATGAGGATTGGACAATAGCAGACTGGAGTAAAGTCATCTTCTCTGATGAGTCTAATTTCCGGCTTTGTCCAACACCTGGTCATCTAATGGTTAGACGGAGACCTGGAGAGGCCTACAAGCCACAATGGTGGAGGATCAGTGATGATCTGGGGATGCTTCAGTAAGGCTGGAGTCGGGCAGATTCATCTTTGCGAAGGACGCATGAATCAAGTCACGCACAAGGTTATCCTGGAAGAAAACTTGCTCCCTTCTGCTCTGACAATGTTCCCCAACTCTGAGGATTGGTTTTTTCCAGCAGGACAATGCTCCATGCCACACAGATAGGTCCATCAAGGTGTGGATGAAGGACCACCAGATCAAGACCTTGTCATGGCCAGCCCAATCTCCAGACCTGAACCCCACTGAAAACCTCTGGAATGTGATCAAGAGGAAGATGGATGGTCACAAGCCATCAAACAAAGCTGAGCTGCTTGAATTCTTGTGGCAGGAATGGCATAAAGTCACCCAACAGCAATGTGAAAGACTGGTGGAGAGCATGATTGGTGGTATTTTGACCATTTTTCATTTTCTGCAAATAAATGCTCTAAAGGAAAATATTTGTGTTTGGAATTTGGGAGTTATGTTGTCAGTAGTTCATAGAATAAAACAAAAATATTCATTTTATTCAAACATATACCGATAAATAGCAAAATCAGAGAAACTGATAATTTTGGAGTGGTCTCTTAATTTTTTCCGGAGCTGTATATAATCTGTGTTGCAGCCTACTGAGCAGGCAAGAAGGCCGAGAAGGGCACCTGGTTATATGTATGGGACTGATAACAACCATTCATTGGTCTCATAACATCTGAGCTGATTCTTGCGTAATAAAATCTTTAGTTATTGTAAAGATTCTACACAATTAATGCATTTTTATTGCATTTTTTTGTTTTTACATCTGATCTGATAATTTTGGAGTGGTCTTTTAATTTTTTTCCGGAGCTGTATATAGTTATATAGACACCTAGGGGTTTTGTGAAAAAGTGCATGCAAAATCTCTGGTGGTAAATAAAGTAGCAAGCTAGTAAAAATGTAGCTTTGTAACATATGCTTCACATTGTAAACAGGTGTATTTTACCCCATACTATGATATTTTCCTAAACCCTAATCAAGTAGTTTTGGTGGCTTCACCTAACTAAGCCACTCATGAAGACAAAAGTATAGTTTATTCCAAAAACACACAAAAAAACACCACACAGTACTACTTCTGTTCAGCAGGGTGAAACAACCTCCATTAAATCGTTATATAATGTCCTCCTAGTAGGTGGAGGAGGCCACCTATTGGTAAAATGTATGTGACTGAAACCAACAAATAACACCCAGGCAGTGGTTAAAAATATTTTAAACTGATGAGAAACAGCCACAAAGCTTTTGCTAAATGTCACATGAATTTTACTTTCTAACCATGTCATATGTCAAATCGGCTTGTCTCTCTGTGTGTCTGCTAGCTTGTCATGGTTTGTGTCATGTGCCCAGTGAGGTTTCACATCATATACACCTCTACCTGTCAGTGAAAAGATCTGTTGCCTTATACCACAGCCGTTTTTTCAAATATGTTGACAGCTGGAGAGCAAACACAGCCACATGCCAAAGACCTGCACTGTAAATCAAAGTCACTCTGGACTTCAACATGAAGTTGGTAATTTGTAGATCTTGTGAAAGCGTGGCACTGTGAGAAGCAGCAGCATCTATTACATGCTGAATAATCCAAAACATATTGCAGAATTTACGGTGGGAGAAATTTTTTTTTATTATTTTTAAACCCTGGTTTTCTCACCTGCAGCCACAAGTGGCAATGAATAAAGGTTTGATAATCCTCTTTTATTCAGTAAGAGCTCTTCATGATCTGTTAGTGAAGAACATGAGCTGTACACACTGTCTAAAGTGAATAATGAGGTGCTACTCATGACTGAAAAGTGAATTTTTGGTTTGCTAATTAATTGTATTGAATCTCAAATGTCCAGCACTTCATTTTTCTCATTTAGCTGTGGGTAAGTGCACTGGCTCCTCCACCCAGTTAAAGGGCACTTGACTGATTTTACACATCAGTTTATGCATCACCAGGACTACACCTGTAACAAAGAAGCAAACATACAGTGGTGTGAAAAAGTGTTTGCCCCCTTCCTGATTTCTTATTTTTTTGCAGTCTCAGGGTACTGGATTTGGCGTGAAACCTTCCATGCATTGCAAGAAGCTTTCTTGTCTTGATGTCAGTGGCTTCTATTTCCTCCTTTGGCCAGCTTATTATCCCAGCGGGGTATCTGATATGTATGTACACACAAACATACACACACACATGTATATATACAGCTCTGGAAAAAAATTAAGAGACCACTGCAAATTTTTCAGAAATCAGCATCTCTACATATATGACAGTCATTCCATTCCAGTGTCTCTTGAATTCCAACACAAGCACACCTGTTTCTACGTAATAAGGTACTGATGAGGTGATCACCTGAACCAAATCTTATTTAATGAGGAAAAGTATAAAAACTATCATGCTGTGGTCATCACTATCCTCTTGCAATAGGACCAACTGGATGGCAAAAACAGTGCTAGTAGTACATCAAAAGTAAC
>VUQI01015694.1:1959-25838 GCA_015106735.1 Paratilapia polleni
TGTGTGTGTGGCAGGTGACGACAGACCGTCTGTGGAAAGTGGTTTATAACGAGCTTGGAGGATGCCCCGGCAGCACCAGCGCTGCAACCTGCACCAGGAGACACTATGAAAGGTGAGACAGAAACAAGCACTGAAAAGAATAGCTTTACTCCATCCAGTTACTTCCGTGCAAAATAATACTGTATGCAAGGGAGCCACAGAGGACGGAGCAAAATAAGCAGAGTTTTTAAGACTTCTAGCCGGATGTCGGCCTACTAACGCTTTAGTCGATCTGTTGAGCTGTTGGGAAGAACACATAAAAATCTAAGATTTTTACATTTGTTGCTGAACTACAACAAGCTATGCTACATGTAAAATTAACCGTTGAAACAAAACTAAAGCATAAATGACCAACGTTTACAGTTACTTTTTGTAAACATGTAGAATTTAACTAAAACTTTCACCACCGGGGGCAGCGTTTTACCAGGTGGGTGTGTTGAAGTGTTTTCAGATGTGTGCTGCTGTGTTTCCAAGAAAGTCTGTCTGTTTCTATTGGCCGTGCAGGCAGTCATCACAGCACGCAGAGGCTTTGAACGCGGTGCTCGCAAGAGAGCCCCGGCCATTAAAAACAGTGGGTTTCATAGCACAGCATAGCACCTGAACCCTGTGTATCGATTAGAGCTGTCACGATATTTGTTACCTGATTTCTACATGGTTTTCCTAAGACTTCACTTTGATGATACATCTTGTGTTTTGACGTAACAAAGAACAACCAGGTTCATCTTTAACTTTGTTTGAGTGTTTAGTCTCTTTTTGGAAAATGATTTACACTCAAAATGTGAGTGAAGAGAGGTGGCAAGAGTCTGTAACCAGAACTGAGGACAGTTTTGTAACTAGAAGCATCCACCATATAGTCAGGTTTAGTAATTTGCAACTGGCCTTTAGAATAGCCAAGAGAGCAGGATACCTCTGTGTATTTGAGAGGAAATGTCACTTCTGTGAAGCCTGAAGTCCCAGAGCACAAGAATAATAACACCCCAAAAAAATTAATTGCAAGGGTCTTGGTTTCCATGTTTAGAGAGATCACACATTTTATGGTAAATATCCATGTGCACAATAACTGTACCATATTCCCGACTCTCAAATATCCTGACAGATGTAATGGTGCTCATACTGACTGAAATGTCCCAGTGCTCCTGATGGGCAGTCTGCCACAGACCCTCACAAAATCTTGGAAATACCAAAAACGAAACCCTTGACCTGTGACTGAAAGGGTCCATATGTTCATGCAGTAAACCTCGTGTATCTCATGTCTGTCTCAGACTGATGCTTCCTTATGAAGAGCACCTCAGAGCAGGAGGAGCTGAATTCAAAGTCCCAGAAACCCCCGTGCCTCCAAAACCCAGAGGGATCAGAGGGAGGAAACCACTTCCCAGAGGCAGAAAACCAGGACCCAAACCCAAGGAGAAGAAGGTCACAACATCACCTGCTGCTGTAAGTGGCAAAGTGAACGCACCAAGTGTTTTACACAGTGATTTTAGAGAGACGCAGCGATGCACTTGGCTGCAGTGTTTCCCAGATTTGCAGAGACATACGAGGTACCATCAAAAACTGCTGAGCACAGGTCCATAAACTCAAAAACCTTACCTGGACGATCTCCCATCCATTTCCTGTAAATTGAAATCTAGTTGCAGGATCGCCATTTTGACACACTAGAGGAGACTGAGCCATAATTTACAAAAAGGAACTTAATGCTTTATTCATTATGACCCGAAATGAGTGACTGAGCCCACAGACTGATCAGGAAATTGTTTAGAGGTCAGTGCAGAGGGCCGTTTTTCCATTGACTTCGACAGGACCTGGAAGCTACGTTTATCTTTTATACTGCCTTCATTTTACCCTGCAGTTCACTGAGCCCTGTGAGGTTTAAGTCATCCTTGATGACACTGAGCCTTTGCTATCAGAATATGTCATTTTTGGGATTTGTTTTTTTGTTTCTTGTTTCTTGTTTTTTCCAGTTGCCTCGGTAACCCTCAAATATATTTGCCTCCCTGTCATATGTCAATCAGCGGTGTCCTTAGCTCTCATTGGTAGTTGCTTCAATCGCTTCCTTAAAGGTTGAGAGAAGTTCAGCTCAGGATTTTCCCACTTTGCGTCACCAACGTTCATCTTGCCTATTGTCGTGGAATGTCATTGACTTTGTATGGTCGCCATGTTGCTGCTAGTCACTTCCTGTGTGGACGCCCCTTCACACGTTACTGTCATTAATAAAAATGTTTTTTCTGAGGTTCCACAGAGCTGAGACATTTCTTTAATGTGTAAATGAGCTGCTTGGAAACATTTAAAGCATGTAATCTCTAAGATGTCACAGCTCACCGTTGTTTTTCTTGTCTCTGAGCAGGTCGTGAACCCAAACGGCACCGCGGTGGTGAAGAGAGGCCGAGGCCGGCCGCCGGGCACACGCAACAAGGCCACGTTGCTCGCTCAGGCCAAACTGCTGGCTCTGCAGCAGGCGAAGACCAAAGCTGGAACAGCAGAGGCGCAGCAGCAGCACCAGCTTCCAGCCACAGGAAGAGGAGGACCAACCGCCAGCAGCACACACAGGGTAACAACCACTAAAACACATCACCGAGCCATGAAGACGGGTGTCAGGGTCAAATACTTCACATCTGTAGACCTTAAAGAGGATTTTCTTTTGACTGCGTGTGATTTTAGTTTCCTTCTCTCCTCCCTGCAGCCCATCCAGCCGGCCATCCTCCCGGTCAGCATGCCCCTCACTCCGGACCTCACCTCTCTGTCCACCCCCTTCCTCTCCTTTCAGCCTAAACCAAAGGAGCTGAAGCCAGACCGAGGGGAGTCTGTGGTTCCCGCTCCGGGCGTGCTTCTGTCCCCGCTGCCTCGCCACTTCGTCGGAGGCTCTCTGGGCGGCTTCAGCCCCATCAAAGGCGTGTGTCCTCTGGATGTGTTCAGAAGCCGCATGGGCCTACAGAGGGGCCCGGAGAGCCCAGCCCTGACCCCTCAAGACCCAACCCAACACCATCCGACCATTTACGCCCTCCAGCCCAAAAGCGGAAGCCCGGACACCCCTCACCCGAGTGGGGAGCAGCTCCAGTCGCAGCCCCACCCACTCCAGCAGCACCACAACCACTGCTCAGGGTGTAACGTGGATGAAGGAGGGCAGAGAGGAGGCGGCAGGGATGCCAGGGCCCGGCCCCCCCTGCCCCCTCTCCGCGTTCTGCCCTTGAACCTGGACTGCAGCGTTCAGGTGTGCCAGCTGATGAGGACTCGTTGCTTGGACCCATCTCAGCTGCAGACCTTCACCCGCCGCCTGTCTGAGGCCCTCTCTCAGGACCTGAGCACCAAGCCCCCGACTCCCCCCGAGCAGGCGCTGCCCCTCAACCTCAGCAAACGCTTCACAGCAAAGAGACCCACCACGGAAGGACCGGAGCCGAGCCGGGCCACCATCAACGGGATCACGGACCAGCCGCCATCCAAGAGACCAAGGGCCAGCTTCACGGAGCAGGCCGAGGAGTTGCGGTCCAGCTCCGCAGGAAGTGCAACAGGAGGAGCAGCAGCAGGGGGCGGAGGAGGAGGAGGGCAGGATGTGGAGATAAAGAACCAGGATGAACCTGCAGATTTGAGCTCCCCCAGCAGGATCAGAGCCTTCCTGCTCGGGCTGCCCCCCTTCCAGGTGAAACTGGAGGAGGATCTGAATGGCGTACGGTTTGGGAAATTTGTTCCTAAAAGCGAGAGCGGAGAGGGAGCGCAATTAAACAGGAAGAAGGAGGAAGAGGAGGTGTTGGTGTTGGAAAACACGGAGGCAGAGGAGAGAGACCGCGCCCACTGCTCTGGCCCCAGTCCTGCGAGCGCTGACACGCACTGTGTTTAGCGTGAACCCCTCTGCTCAGCGCCACGTTCTGATTTGTTGGAAGATGCTTGATCATGTTAGCGCTTGAATTCATGGGAACGGGGAGCTTTCTTTTCTCCATCTTTACCAACATGTGATTTTGTTCTTCCTGTTAGTTAGGGTTTTTTTTGGGGGTTTTTTTTGGCTCACGTCGTCAGTCAAACTTTGCAGAGGAACGACGACTCATGACAATCGCACACCTTTGTTTCTCTTTACGGTAAAAAAACAGAAACAGAGAGAGACTGACTCTAACAAACACTGCCATAACCCTCCATAACACTACGATTAACTCCACTGTTCAATGTTTAATAAGATCCACACAACTCAAAGTTAGAATCAGTATCGATCTATGGGTGATGCTATGCATCAAGACTTCATTAACTAGCATTAGAGTGTACTGTAGTTTGTAGCTTCATTTTTAAATTGTACTCTACTTCTGTAGAGAGATAGTTATTTTCTGATAAAGTGTTTAGATGTTATGTGGAGCGAAAGAAAAAAGAGAAAGCTCCTCTCAGTCTTCACGTTATAGCTCATTAAGTGAAGCGTTTATAGTCCTGCTCATTAGCTCAAATGATGTAAACTTTTACACAAACGTGCCTTAAACGGCCTGCGAGCTGCTTCATCGCCGGCTTCAAACACACACATTTACTTAAAGAGATACCTTGATGTTGGGCCTGTTTAGCTTCCCTTCACCCCTTTGTAAGGCTGCTTCCATGCCTGAGAAAAACTTGACGTTTAAATGTCTCTGAGCTCGTTAAGCTCCATAACAAGAGTTTGGACCCTTCTCATTAGTTTGCATTATAAACCCCACAGCAGCCGATGGCGATGACACCTTCATCACACCACCTTCAGGTCATGCACAAACTCGTAGCCCAAGCATTCAGACTACCTCAGGTTCTTTTTAGTGTTCCACCTGCTATATATGTTCAAGGGGAGTATCCCAGCACGCATTTAGGTATAATGCCAGTCCATAAACGCACAAAGGCAGACCCCCGAGTGTGTGGTGTTAAATTACGCTCATCAAATGTCATAAAAAGACCAATACCAACGACTTAACACGTCTTTTCTTGGCTTCCTACAAACAGGATTTGTTAGGGACTGTTTTCAGTGGCGGATTTATCCATATTTAGGGGTATTTAGGGCAGCATGACTGGCTCACTGGTGTGTTTTTATTGACAGTAGCGTTTATTATTCAGATACATCCATGAGGTGAGATCAGAAAGTTCCAGCTATCGGCCTCTGAAAATCAGAAATCTGATTTAAATTTGGCTGATGTTACATTCAAGATCATCTTCTCAGGCACGTCTGGACTGTTTTAAGCACAGGTGCAATATTTTTAGGTCTCTCATTGGAAACCTTGTTGTATTTGTGCCTCTGAGAACTTGATTTTCATTTTCTTGGAGTGGACGAAGTTGGAAGAAGGCAAATCTAGGGAGTGGTTCAGGAGGTGAACGAAGATTGTGTTTATGTGGGCAAAAAATAAACTGGCAGAGGTCATTTCTGCAGTGTTTTCTCTGTCAGACGTTACAGTCCAACTCTGAGTTGACAGTCTGACCCTGGGGGACTAATTCACGGTTTACAACCCAGTGAATGTTGAGGAAAATGGCGAACATTCTCCTGGACTTGCTCCTCACCTGCTTGGGCTTGGAAACCGTTGACTCTTCAACTGCTCAGTCTAGTCTGTAGACCCAGCTCTCGACATCAGTGATAATATTACACAGGAAATTCATGTTATTTCAGGACACAGTGTAAGTGGTCAGAGCGGTGCTTCCACAGAGAGATCTAAAAATGGCATCTGCGCTGGAAGCTCTGGGCATCCCAGAGAAAATGATTTTGACTGAATGATATTGGACAAATGTATTGCTCTTACGGGCTGAAACCTGGGGCTTTCCAATCACCTCATTCTTGGTTTTCTGTCGCTTCATAACTAGACAAAATTCAGAATATGATCCGACATGTTTGCATGTACTGGTGTTAACACGTGCTCTAGTTGTCTCCATTTAGCCCTCTTTGGGATCTCGTTTTAAGTGCAGCAGAGGCTTTCTCCTTCGCAGAGGAAGGGCTCATCATTGAATGTACCAGACTATTCTACATCAGTGCAATACAACAGTCACAGACTTTGTACTAAAGAGTTGGCAGGTTAAACAGCCGCTAATGTTTGTGATGTCCTCATTTACACCTCTGACGAGTCCTAGAAAAGTTCAAGGATGCAGCTTTAGTTTGGTTTCTCTTTGATTTGATTAGGTTTAGGAAAAGCTCGTGGTTCACCCTGCACATTGAAAAGTGATGCTAAAGGGTACCGTTAAAATGCAATGCCGAGCGAGATGGGGAATCCGACCTGCAGCATTCACTTCACCAAAGAACGTAAAACCGATCCACTTAACTTATTCTTCTCATTTAAAGTGCCAACATAAAATGCCAACCCCCTAAAACAAATGAATAAACGTCAAGGTATCCCTTTAAAGTCGCCTTTTCCTGTTTGTTTTCTGCCACAGACGTTGGTTCAGATTCAGATTTGCACACCTACTGTATACATTCGCTTTTCCATATTTTTTTTTTTTTCCTTATCCGAGTAGTGGAATCAACTACGACACCGAAATTAAGTGGTGCTGTTTGCTTAGTTTTGTTGCCATATTATTATTATTATTGTTGTTGTTTTGTTAAAGCTGCAAGTTCTTTTCGTCACCGTCATGAGTCAAGAGGAAAATTCCTCACAGCTGATTTATTTGTCCTGAGAATTTTAAGAAAGTATATTTTAATTAAAAGAAACCATGGCTTGTTATGAAAAGATTTGCAGGTTTTTTTCTCCTGATTTATTCGACTGTTGGCTTCATGTGAGGCAAATTGTTTGTGAATGAGTGCATGAGTAGAGATATATACACTCAGTAGGTCGTAGCTGGGCAGATGCACCAAAGTACTCAACCAGACTTCTTCTTAACTTCTGTCAGAGTTAATTTTAGGATTTCAGGATTCAGGATTTTCTCCTTCACTCATGGGGGAAAATGAGCAGTAACGAGGAGAAGATTTTAAATACCGGTAATACTATAAAGTCATATTTCAATTCATGCAGTAACAACAAAAACAGGGTAACTACTGTACATAACGTCTTGCCTCACTCTGCTTCTTCCTGTCAGCGAAGCTTTTTTTATTGTAGGTGAGGTGCTTCTCAGTGTGCATCATGGTGTGCTTCAAAGGGAACGAGTTTGTACGACCACACATAAACTAGATGTCCCAAAAAAGCTCCAAACATCAACTGTGTACAACCTGCAGCGAATGACGGCAAATAGTTTAACTTTCACCTGACAACATTTTAAAAAAAAACAAAAAAACACTATGTACTCTGATTTTAATAGTCCTGCAGAAGCAGTGTTTTTCAGGCCTTACACTTGATTTTACACAAGAAAAGGGACAGAAGTGGTTGTGTAAAAATTAAAAAAATGAGTTATCCACCTCCAAACGCCTGCTTTACCCTTTTAGGCTTTGTTGAATCGCTGTATCGTTTACATTAGCGCACAATTTAGAACTTTATCAAAGGGATCCATTCTGCTCATTTCCAGCTCCATTCCACTAGAGTAGCTTTGCATGATTCAGTGCTCAAAATAATCCATATTTTTCTTATACTTGGTGCAGCCCTTCAGTTCTCCTTTGTCTAAAGCAAGCTGTTTAGCTCCTGTCTCGTTAAGGAACCCCTCCCAAAAAGGAAGCCTCCCAAGGGGCAGCACCCAGTTAAGCCTGGGTTACCTTTTGAGGAAAATTTAGGTGAGTTTACAGAGGCATATTTCACAAGACTTTCATCCAGGAGCCTGGGGTTTGAGTCCAGTGTTTTTGTTTTTGTTTTTGTTTGGATTAAAATGGTTTTCACTTTTCAGATCCAAAAGCTGCATCCATCTTTTATCTTAACTGAGGATTATTTTTGTTGCCAATTAATGTGAAGATTACTTTCTTGATTAAACTATTTGTTTAGTCTAAGTCAAGTACATTTTTTTCTGACTGACAATCCAAATATAATGTTTAATAATGCAAAGAGTAAGAAATCCAGCAGATTTACTTACTTGAGACCAGATGCATGTAAATGATGTAAAACTGAAAATATTGATGTTTTCAGGTAGATAAATGAGTAACCTTTGATCCCACATGGCATGAACATTGCTCATTTAGAGTGCTGATAACATTTTTGTGATTGTTTCCAGTCTTAACAAAAGTTGTGAAATAGCCTTTGGAGACACTTTCAGCTAAACGTTGCAAGCGTAGTTACTCAAATTCTGTAACTTTATGAAACGTCATTCTTCACAGAACCACTTCTGTCACTTTACTCACCAATACTTGGTCCTGCCCTTCACGTGCAGCCATTTTGAATCAATACAAGTTCCTCTGTCGTACAAACTCATTCACTTTGAGTCCACCTCAGCCTCTCACTGGGAGCCTCCCAGTCAAACCACAACTCCACTGGACCAGCTTTTTCTTAAGTCTTTTTAGTCTGTTTATTTGTATTTTTTCCTGCATGTCTTGTATGTTAATGACAACACGCCGCTGAGTGCATCATTTAAAGGCAAGAATAGGTGAGGGGAGGTTTTTCTAGATTAGAGGTGGAGCATCAGGTTAAACCAGTATGAGAGTTGAATAGTTTTTCTTCTTTTGTTTTGGTTATTTAAACTTAGTTTGTAAGTTCCTTTAGGTATAATTTCACTTTTTTTCCCTTTGATCTTAAATTTTCAGATGTTTACATTTTGTTACGCATGTTCAGCAGATCTCTTATATCCAGTGTTTTGCACACTACTCCAGCATCAGTCTCGAATGGCACTGCTCATTTATGTCAAGTTCTTCAAAATAAGTGCCTGATACTTTCGATTGGAGTTGATATTTGCAGGCAAATGAGCTCATTAGCCTACAGGACATTGACTTGAACTGCGACTCCTGTAGTCGGGTGACGTTTATTTGAATTGTTCGGGTGAAACAAGGTGAATTCATGGTGTTAAAGAGGCGGCAGCAGGACACTCGCTCAGCTCCGTCTGTCGGAGCAAACTGGACCTAATGAGGACACCGAGTGCCCAGATAGACGTTCATGAAGAGAAATGATCAAATTAAAAAAGGTGCTACATGTCACATTTTAACGTCTGAAGTGTTGCATTAATATGACTGTTAAGAAAAACTTCTCTGGATTCTGAATCACTTTATCAAATAAAACATCTACGTTCACCAAAAAATACAGAACTACAAAATGTCAGATTCTGCAACAAATGATTATTTTATTACTGAATTATGAATAAGAATTCAGCAGAGTTAAACACCTGGGACATATTTTTCTGCTATAAGGTCAATTCTGTAGAGGATTAAAGTGGACCTATTCTGTTTTTGTTTATTTCCTGTCATATATCTCCTGTTCCAGTGGTGGATGTTCATGTTAAACATGGCCAAAGTTTCAAATAATGGGGTCAGTGTATGCACAAGTAATCCCTGTGAGCCAAAAGCTCAGGCTGCAGATATTTTTTTGGACTCCTGGCTCTGTATGATGTCACAGAGAGGGCATATCCTTAATATGGTCTGTCTTTGGCCATGAAGCCCTGCCCATCTGCCGTTCAGACCTGTTTATGGGGGGCAGCCAATCAGAAAGCTAGTTTAAAGAAGGAGGAGCTAAAACAGCTTGTTTCAGATGATGAATTGAGGAGCTGCAATAAGGCTCAGTAGAAGATAAAGGATTGTTTTGAATTGTGACTCATGCAGAGCTACTCTAGAGCTACCCAAGAATAAAAATATGTGGCTTTAAAAGAGCAGAACAAGTCCACTTTAATACTCTGGTAACATGTCAAAGTCACAAATACCAACAGGATCACATATAGAGTTACAGGTGAAACCAGCAAATTCAACTTTTTTTTTTTGTTTAAAAAAAGAACTTGAAGCTCTAAAAACAGTAGAATATTTCTGATGTTTGCAACTTTTTAGGCCTAATATTGATTTAAGCTACAACAATAATTTTTAACATTAAATTTTTAATGTTAAGATTTCTGGTGCTCAAATACTGGTTAGATCCCCAGAAACATATCAAAAATTTCTTTGTTGTTGACCAATTGCTAATTGTTAACTAATCTTCAGATGTCTTGTTTTGACCAACCAAAATGGCTAAAAGATATGGACAAAAAGTCACATGTAATAAGTAAAAACAGCTGAATGTTGGATTCATTTGTCTACAGAATTATTTGTTGATAATTAAAATGGCTGCTGATTGTTTTTCAGTCAAGTAATAAAGATTAAAGTCTCTACTTCCTGGTTGAAAACTCTAAAAACACATCAGTCCTCTTCACAGAGAGAAGAGGAGAGGTAGCACAGCAGCTTATGGGATAAGAATTCAGATTTTGTTGAAACATCAGATACAAATTACAGATTAACAAAATGCTTCCAGATGTTACAAATGCTGCCTGTGGCACCTTTACAAGCACTTGGATGTTACTCACTGATGAATGTCTGCCTCACATCTGCCTATGATCTCTCTCTTTTTTTTTTTAAGTCACCTGACACATTTTCATTCATGATTTTGGCCCATTTTTCCCCCCTCCTGGAAACAAACCCCCAGATCAACAGAAGCATCTCACGTTTTTTTTTTTTTTTTTTCTCTACAAACTGAACTTTTGGCCTCAGAGGCGGACTGAAGAGAACGAACACTTCCCCAAGGCATTTGATTTGAACAGGAGGTTTTTTTTTTGTTTGTTTGTTTGTTTTTTATCCCTTTCAATTATTTGTGTTCAGCAGAATTTCCCTTTTATTTCTGTTTCTGTAAACGGCTGGCAGTGTCAGGTACCATTCCATTTTAACACTGTATATTTATAATAAAAGTAATCTGTCAATAATTCCTTAGTAGTGTTTCTTCCTGTATTCAGGACGTATGAAGAATTCACTGTGATTCTGATGCACTCTTTATGTGAGGATGGTGTAAAAGGTGCTGGTATGGATTTACATTGAGACTGAAAAGTTATCATTTTATGAGGAATGGGAGAGTAAAAAAGTAATGTTGAGCAGACTGACTCAGCATTAGCATTTTAGCCACCGCCATGTGGGTTTTATGGAGCCAGAAGTGACCATATTTGGAAGCGAGGCTGGAGTAATAAGTTATCAGCTAATGCTAGCTAACATTATCACGCCAAATGTAGAACATATATAACATAAATACAGATATTATGTAATTTTGTCAGAAGCTAAATAAAAAGTATTAACTGTTCAGAAAAATCACAATTTGAGGTCATGATTTATTTTAAAATAAAAGTAATTTTATGATAAAAGATGTACTATTACGGGACAAAAAGCAAAGATTTCACCCAGCAACCTCTAGCAACAACTCTCAACCGGTGGTTACCAGATGGTCACTCACTGGTCTCTGTGTGACAGAGGCCTTAGTTTTGTAAATTTTGAGATGATACAAGATTTACCATTAATAATATCGCAATTTTAAAGACATTATTTTATGGGAAAGTTTTAATATTTCAAAAATGAATGTCTCTATTATTTTTTTTTTAAATGAATTTACAAAAATAGTAATTTTAAATGAGCAAAGTCAGATTATTACACTCAATATCACAAGAATTGGTATAAATAATAGAAATGGTATAAGAATTTAAAAAAAAAGTATGATGAACCTTTAAAAAAACTATGTTGACTTGATTTTGTGTTTTAAAAGAAATCTAAGGAAAGGGCATCAAAGGGCATGTATTTGATTTTTCTTCTCCCTTTTTTTGAGAGTTTATTTAAAGCAGATCAAATTCTTGCACTGAGACATCCCTAAAGTAACAAAGTTAAAAAATTAAAAACAATAAACTCCAAAGATGTTTTTCTAAACTTCCTGTAATTTCTCAAACTGATCACTAGATGGGGCCAGAGATCAGGTAGAAATGAAGCCTGTGTAGGAGCTTTTATTTTGGAGAGCAGAAACATTGACCAGCTTTCCACTCAGATCTTTTTGCTCTCATGTCAGTTTCGGTGTCCTATTCATTGTCATATAAAAATGAAGTGTTTTTTTTGTTTGTTTGTTTTTACTTTTTGAATGTAATCATGATTCAATTAAACATTTTTTTAATAAATGTCCATAAGTTGGTTTTGAGTCTGAACTTAAAATGAAATACTCACTCTCAAATTTTCTACTTTATGTTAACAGGACCAACTTTATGCTGCTTATTGCAAGGCAGTTCCCATGTTGTGAGTGTTTCAACAAAGTTATGTCCCCACAACATGCGTCATACAAGAAGTTACACACACATACCTTCCCTGCTGGACTTTTAAACTTGGCATGCTTCAAAAAACATCCTGAGAGCAAACATTCACACCGGAGAGGAAATGAACACATTCCTGAGTCTGCTGCAGGAGTATTGTTATCGACACTGTGTGTGTGTGTGTGTGTGTGTGTTTTGTTTAGAGAATTTTATGTAACTGTAGACGGGCAGGTTTGACCGCTGATGACACCGAGGGTCCAACTCATGGAAGTGACGTGAATATGTGTATTGGTTAAGTTTTAACAAGGTTAATATGTTAATTAAAACTAAAACGAAATGTGAAATAACATTTTAATTAACTGAAATAAAATAAAAACTAGGCTTTAGTAAAATAAAAACTGAAACAATACTGTACACTTACAAAACAGACTAAAATATAATCAGTATAAAGGACGTGTCCTCAATACAGACGAAATGTCTTACGATGTTAGTCTTTAGTGAATTTGTCTTTGGTTTTTTAATACAAGCAGCATTATGGTGCTTTTATGTTTAGAGACTGGGCTGCATCACTGCGAATTACGTGTTTCTATCACAAAACCTGCTACAAGCTTAAACCTTTTCCCTGACAAATAGTTTTCCAAATTATAATAATTTAAAAAAACTTCACAGTGAATGAAAACTAAACTGAAATAAGTAAATCCACTCTGGAAACTAAGGAAACTACCCAGTTTGTGACATTACAGTGTCTACGTCCATCTTTTATACCGTCCATGGTCCTGCCTGCATTGCCTAAGATGACACCCAACCAGTTTTTCGTCTTTTTTCTTTTTTCGCTAAATAAAACTAGCTGTAACCAAGTTAGCTACCATTGCCGTTAGCCATTTTACACACATGAAAGTAGCTACAAAGACGTTTAAAAAGGATTAAAGCCAAGCAGATGTTCACCTCATATATGTGCACCTACGTCCACTAATGAAGACGGGCTCATTCATTCTGTGCTAACACCATTTCTAGCAGGATCCCTGAATTCACATCTTAGTGATGTTTCAGAGCTGGAAATACTCACAAATTTTATTGTTAAACATGACTCTTATATTTTCATTTCAATTGTCTTTGTTGTATATATGATATTATTGTGTTGGTATGTTCATATTAAACATGGCCAAAGTTTCAGATAATGAGATGAGCTCTCCATTGTGTTTGTGCCTTTTGGAGCATTTTTAGTGGAATTATTTGACAAATAATATGGCTTGCTGTGCGCTACAGCCTGTCCAAGAAGTTTGTGCACCAGGTTTATTGACTGAAATTCTAGTATTTTATTAGTAGTTGTTACTAAGTGCTAATTAGCAGGTACAAGCTTGCTAACCAAGCTAGCTAGCATTAGTTGATGACTCAGCATTTCACCCTCTGGTCACTTTCGGCTCCAAAAACCAACATAGTGACAGCCGAGAAGCTTCAAAACAGTAGTCCACACACCAGTGTGTGACTTTAAGGTGGGTAGCATCCACTGTTTTTGTATACAGTCTATGGTTTTTCCATAAATATGAGTAGATTTTTCTTCTTATCTTTTCCATGGGTTTTTCTCTTCTCTCTCCTTGAAAGCAACTAAATAACATTTGCCAGCACTGACATGTAAATACATGTTCAAATTTAAACACTCTGGCTCCCTTTTTAGGGATTAAAAAATACTGTTTTAGTCTGAATGCTGAGACGATATAAACAGCAGCATGTCCACTCACCTTATAGCAGGCAGAAGGTGGAAACATAAGAGAGAGTTAAGATGCTGAATGAAAAACATTTTTGTGTCTCAGGTATCTAAAAGCAGCTGAAATTTTAGATGCAGCTACTTCATTTTTTTTTTTTAAACATTTCAACCTCTGTGAGACGTTTATGTGAACAGAGACTTTGTGTATTTCAGTATTTGGTGTTCTTCAGTCCGACTCTGGCCCTCTTCTCTGCTCTGGATTACAGAACTCACCGTGGGGCTCCGTCTCATTGGTTTGGTATGCGAGTTGTATTTTTCCTGCAGACTTTTAACCCCTTGAGACTCATAAATATTTCCCTCTGAAGTCTCCCCTCTTTGTCTGACTGTATTCAACTGTAAAAAATAAAACCCAGACAGGAGAAAGAAATCTAATAATCCCAATGAAAACTCACAGTTTGGCAGCAGCAGCAAAGTCAGAAAGGTCTGACACATCCTCCACACTAACATTGCTTAGAACAAGGACGGCTTTTGAGAAGCGAAAAAATTAGGACATAAAATATCCACTGACCCATTTTCCACAACAGAAACATCAAAGTAAATTTCAAGACAAAAAATTATGATGAGATGTTTTACTGATCAGGACTGATCAGAGGTTCCATTTGTTCAAAAATCCATGTGTTCAAAATGGAGGATGTTGTAAAGAGACTCATGGTGTGACTGAAACCTGTAAAAAATGTAAAATGGATCTGTTATTCCCAAATTATGGTAACATTTTCTGCGGTACAGACAATAACGTGGGATACGCTTCAGGGCGTGGCTACCTTGTGTATGCAGCCTCCTTGGTTTCTCAGATCCACTCCTCCCATGTCACATCTGGTCTGGAAAAAAGCTTAAAGTAAAAATGAGGTCTCAGATGTTGTCTGTCCTTTGAACACATTTATAAACTGAATGGCAACTCTGATTTGGTGAGACTTAGCCACAAAAACACATCTCAGTTGAGGTGAGGAAAACACTGTGGGTGAGCACTTTGTGCAGGAATTCCTGGTGGGTTGATGGTGCCACAGACTGGCTCAGAGTTCGTACTGCAACAACATGCGGTGTCTACAGTCTACAGCCTAACAAGCAAAACATCCCCAGTTTGATACTGGGAGGAGACACAGATCCCTTTGGGGTTGTGTCAGGAAGTGCATCTGGTGTGAAAATATGCCAAATCAAACACGGGGGGCTACCTGCTGTGTCGACCCCTTGTCAGTAAGGGAGCAGCCAAAAATAGCTTTGCCAATTCTTTGGTACAGTAAAGGAATTCACTGGAAGTCCATTGTCCCTCTCTCCAGCCACCTTCTCTAGCTCTTCTGGGGGGACACCAAGGCATTCCCAAGCCAGCTGAGAGATGTAATCTCTCCAGTGTGCCCTGGCTCTGCCCTGGGGTCTCCTCCAAGTTGGACATGCCTGAAACACCTCACCTAGGAGGCGTCCAGGAGGCATCCTAATCACGTGTTGGACCACCTCAGCCGGCTCCTTTTGATGTGGAGGAGCAGCATCTCTACTCTGAGCTCCTCTTGAATGACCTCACCCTATCTCTATGTCCACATGTACACAGGTACTTTTTTAAAACAGCGATTTTCCGCTTTCCCTTTGAAAAACATCTCTGTCCACCTGAGAACGCAAAAAACATGTCAAGTGCTGTCAAGAGCATGCACTTCCTTCACTTGTGAACAAGACCCTGAGATACCTGGAATCCTCCACTTGGGCCAGCACTCCTCCCCATCTTGGAGCAGGCACGCCACCATTTTTTGGTCTCAGACTTGGAGATGCTGATTCTCATCCTTGGCAGTTCACAGTCGGCTGTACACCACCTCAGTGCAAACTGAAGGTCATCGTTTGATGAAGCCAACAGAATCATCATCATCATCATCAGTTCCAATTAAGCAATAAACCATCTTCTAACTTGATTTAAACTTGAGCTTCTCCTTTTCTGTCCATTTTATTCTGGTCACATGAGTACTTTATGGATAAATTGCACCAAACAAAATATTTAATGCCTCCTGATAAGAGATATTTAAGGTTTTCGTTTGCTTTTAAAGTTATTTGCTTTTCTGTGAAGATGATATCACACTACAATATGGTCATAAATGCAGTTGGTGGTTTAAAGACGACCGACGTCAGAGTCGCAGCATTTAGAACTAATCTTCAGTTTGTTTCACTCCCACAGAGTTTTATATTTCTCTAATCTGTTTCAATATCCCGACACCCATACCTCTTTTCTTGGATGGAAACATTCGGAGCATAAAAATCTTCAGAATTTCTCTTCATGCTGAGATAAACATCTTTCATTTTAATGGACCTCCAAATGCACTGAGTCATTGGAGGGTGGAGCTTTTTGCTTTCTTTGTCTTTATCTCCAGATGAGAGCTGAACTAAATGGCAAAAAAACAGAATCTGGAATTTGTGGTGCTTCTGTTTCATCGGTCCTGCACTCCTCAGGAAATAAAGGAAAACTAAGAGATGTGACTGATGTTGGACAAACTGGGAGACATTCGGCTCAGTCTCACACAAAGACTGCAGATGGGAAATAGACCTTTCCTTTTCTTTTGTCTTCCATCTGTCCACGTGTCTGCCTCCTCCTTCACAGGCATCCCGTTATAGAAGCTGATCAATAAATCATTCAATACCCCTTTGACAAAGGGGTATTGAATGAAAGGGAGCAAATTTATAACACAAAGGAGCAGTGAAACCATTTGTTTTCACCAGTTTTTACACCAAAGAGACAATAACAAATGCACAGTTTATCTGCTGTAACTACAAAATAAGAACACATAAGATTTATTTAGAATAAGAAAATATAATATAATATATATATAATATAATGTTTGAAATAACTTATTTGTGGCCTTGATCCCAATTGGCCAGACAGTTCTTTTCATTACTGATGAATATGTAGATCTTTTTCATGGTGTAACAATTAGTTTAGTCTTCAGAATGTCAATGTGAAAAATGTACATCAAGTTTTCTTGACCAGCCTCTAACCTGTAGCCACTGTGACGTCACCCATTGGTTTCTGGACTTTTGAAGCCTCCGGGTTAGCATTCTGGCGTATGCCATGTTGGTTTTTTTGGACACAGAAGAGACCAGATTTGGATGAGAAGGTGGAGTGCTAAGTTATCAGCTAATACTAGCTAGCTTGGTTAGCTGCATTCATAAAATGTATGGGTGCATCACACAGGAAGTGCTGAAAAAAGTTGTTGTTGGGTACTGGTACCATATCGCTTCAAACGTGAGAGGTACCCAACCCTGCAGTTCAGGAACTCCAGTTAGCTGAGGCGAAGCCAAACAGACAGCTAGCAGCGCCTGTGTCGCCATCCACCTGTCAACGAAAGAGGCCACGCCCCTAACTTTAATTCTTATTAAAGGTAGAACAGTTTAGTTATAAGCAAAATTATCCCCTTGGCTGTTGGCTTTACGTCTTGGCCCCAGCAGTTGCTGCTACAAACACAAGAGGCTGAACTGTCAATAAAACGTGCTGTTTTCAGTGCTGTTTTTTGGCAAGATTAGGAAAAAACTACCAAGCTGAATTTCATGAAAGCTGGTGGAAAAGGTGGAAAAGGGGGAAATAAAAGAAGCCAATAACTTTTAGTGCAGATTCAGATAGCTTTCTTTAATATTGGATTGGATTTGGTAGAGGATGGACTCTGAGTGCCCGAATAAGTTAACAGAACTCAAAAAATTAAAGCATTAATCTACTTAAAAGTCACATTTCCACAGTATAAATACCTTTTGATTACAGTTAAATGTAATAAGTAAAGTCAGCTCAGATATTTTCACGTATTATTTTCTGTTGTGCTTTTGAGCTGTGTGGTATAATATTTCAAAAACGAAAGCAGTGAAACGAATAAAAACTAAATATTTTTTTCATTTTAAAAACTAAACTGAAACAAGCAAACTCACTCTGGAAACTAACTGAAGCTAAACTGAGTTGAAAAGAATAATTTAAAAATAAATACAAATAAAAACTAATGAAAAATCCAAAATTGTGCTTGTACTTTTAAACTGATTAGAATCAGAGTATTAAGCTCCATGTAAACATAGCCACTGAGACATGACTCTGTGCCGGGTTGGCGTGCAGTAATCAGTCATCAATCAATAATCTTTCCTCTTTCTGGTTCCTCCTGATGCTGACAGCCTGACTAACTCACAGCAGAAGTAATACTGAAAGTCAAACCTTTCTCTGTCTTTTCTGTGAGTGCAAATCTCCTCCTCTAAATGAGAACCAGTCCTGCAGAGCCAGCTGACACTAAACTGCCTTTTCTTAATGGAGCCTCTGACTGAACAAATTAGCCTGTCAGGGCTGAACAGTGGAGATTACACCAACTCTTCTCCCAGCTTCAGGAAGGAATACATAACACTTAGAAAATCAGCTCGTTTTAATCCATCGAGTGGCTGAAGAATTAGGTCAGAGTCTGTGCTGAAAATGAGAAACATTACAAGCTGTTTTAGATTTTTGAAGGAACGTTTTCCAATGAGGATTCAAACAAAGAAGAAGCCTAGAGAGCTCAAAACACTGTAACCATAGTTAAGAATAAGTGATTTCCTAGTCAAAACATGTACTTTCCACCACCTTAAGTTGATGTGTTGAACTTGTTAGTAAACTGTTACAGATCAACATCTTAATGGATCTGGGGTTATTTGCCTTCACTTGATGAGAACAATATTCCCTCTTTTAGCTCTGGTTTTGGTTTCCACCACCAGTGGAGATTTCTGTAAAGCTGCTGAAAAACCACCTTTAACTCCACACAATGCCTTTTACTCTTTTTATTATGAATTTTCAATCCATGGAGGTTTCATATTTGTTGAGCCTCCACAGTGCTGAGGAATAAAGGAAATGCTAATGAGCACATGGCTCATGTTCTGCTGGAAATTCAAGTAACTGGGCGTCATATTCAGAGTACTTTATTTGTCCAGTGGGAGCTGTCACATAGTTTGCCAAAAAGGTCAGATTTATTTATAAAAATCTGCCATGCGTTGCCAACATTTAGGATTCAATAAAAATTCAAAGTCATGTAAGATGTTGCTGGAGCATAGACTGTACATAAAAGGTGGATGTAGCCACCCTGATGTTATCCGTTGTTTTCTGGATTCTGCATTTGGAAGTTTTAACTTTAGCGTTTTGACCGCTGCCCTTGGTTTTTTTTTGTTGTTTGTTTTTTCTTTGGAGCAAGAAGTGGATGAGAGCAACGCTAGCAAGCTTGGTTAATCAAAGTAGCCACACCCCTAGCTTCAGTATCTTGGTGAACAAGTTATGAAAAAATTCACCCCCGTAAAGTTGTTATGAAGGGGGAAATTGTCTGTAGAGACCAAAACTGTTGTTTGTAGCAGGCTGTAAACATGTTTATTTGTGCTGTAAAGATGGACACTTTAACACGGGGATTGACTCATTTTTAGAGGCAGCCTCAAGTGGACATTTGAGGAACTGCAGGTTTTGGCACAATGAAAAATAATTTGTATAATCTGAAAATATCTGAGTTGACTTTATAAGTTAACTGTAATCAACAGGTATTTAAACGGTGAAAGCATTTGATTTTTAAGTTGATTAAAGTTCTTTTAACTGGGTTTAAAATGTGGATGGGCACTCAAAGAGCCCATCCTCTGCAAAATCCAGTGCATTATTTTGTAGAGTTTATTTTATTTTTTAAAGTTATCTGATTCTGCACCAAATTGAAATTACTTCTTTTATTTCCCCTTTTCCCACCTTTCCACCTCTTTTCATTAAATTCGGTTTGGTAGTTTTTGCCTTATCTTGCTGCACCTCCACATTGGTGGAGGAATTATAGTGTAGCACTGAAAATTGCTTGTTTATCTGAAGCTGGCTGTACCCACTCCTACAAACCAACATGAGCACACAGTGTTTCAGTCCTCTGAAAGCCTGGGGAGAGAAATATTGGCAATAATTTATGATTCTACAATGCATTTATACTTTGAAGACTGAAAATATATGCACAGTGTTCTGCTAGTGTGAAGACTTTTGAAAGATGGTGCAGACTTTTCCACTTTTGGTATATATTTAAAGTCTCAGCAGCACTGTCTCTCTGATTCTTTATTTATTGGGAAACTTTAACTTAGGGGTGGTAAACTATTGCTAAAATGAGAGCTAAAGGGTTGGTTTGCATGCAAATAAACACAACAAAGAAATGGTGAATTAGTGAATGCAGCTGGGTTCAGAGAGCTGAATGATGCAAACTGAATGGTGGGCAAAGGGAGCTTCAGCAGCTTCACCTTGTACATAATCGCTGTTTGTGCCAATTAAAGCGCCCACCAGCATCCCCGCCCCTCCTCCATTATCCTCTGGCCTCCGAGAGCCGAGGGAAGGTATGTGGGCTCAGTGCCAGCCGCCGGGCCTGCATGGGAGACAAACACCGAGGCCGCCCGCGTGGGGTTCAACTCTCTGAGGCAGCCTGGTTACCACAGCAACCAGCCACCACCACCAGCCGGGGAAAACCGCCTAAATGTCAACTTTTCCAGGAAACAGGGAGAAAAGAACCTCATTTTGAGTCCATTGCTTACAGGGTCTACAAAAACCCTTCAAAGAGGGCTTCGAGAGGAATTCTTGGACCATTCGGTCATCAGAGTTTTGTTTTATTCCAGGAATTATTTCAAGTTTGGCATCATTAACCTTTGACTTAAATCAAATTTTGTATTTTTCATAGAAACCTGACAGTACAGTGGGAAAAAAGAGGTGTCAGACTAATGGATGCCTGCAGCAAAACAAGATATACTTTGTGTTATTCCACACCATCTTCCTATCAAATGATGACTTCAGTGCTATGAATGCAGACTGTCCCTCTGAGATTTGTGTGTTGGTACAATTCCTCGAATCAGAATATTAGAGTGCTTTACACTGAGCTGCTTTAGATGTTTAATTTGTCAGAACACATTTATTTTTCGATAGATTGACATTCAACCTGAGCAGCTGGAAATGATTTTAATCTAAACATTAGCATGTTAAGGTGGCAGCTACTCCTTTTTCATGCTTATAGTTGCCATCATATTCACACGTCTACTTAATCACACCCAAATATGCTTTTTCATTAAGCAGGTACAGTGAGCAAAACACTTTTTAAACAATTGTAGTGCTCTTTTAGGGAGTGTGAAACCCACGTTATTTTGTCACAGCTACAAGTTAAAGACGTTCCCTAAGTGCATCACATACAGGCAATCGTAAAGTTATTACTCTTCTGACAGGACAGCGATAGGATTATGGATTGTGTTTGTTGGGAAAAGGCAGATTGTGCGTTGCAGCTTTTTCAAGAAACGGTCATTCAAACAATATCAGTGAGTCACTCAAGTCATCAGTCAAATACAAATAAAGAGAGAAAAAAGAAAAACATGGCCAGCGAGTTTGGTGAAACCTAGAGGCAACCTTTGGGGCTGAAAGTACCAAAACCTGCAGTTCCTCTAATGTCCACTTGAGGCTCCAAAAGTGAGCCAATCCCCATAGACTCCCATGTTAAAATGTCCAACTTTACAGCAGAAATAAACATGTTTACAGCCTGCTGCAAAAAACTGTTTTGGTCTCTATGGATAGTTTCTCTCTTTCTGGATACATTTATTTTTATGACTCATCCATTTGGATTTTGTTAAGGCTGATAATTAGGGGTGGGGCAGCTCCTAGATGCCTGCTAGGCTTCACCTCTGCTAACTGGAGTCACTGAACTCTCCACCGTGTTTGTGCTGTTGGTGCCTTTTGGAGCAGATATCTGACTAGTATTATGTCTGGCTGTTATCTAAAAAGTTTATAGTTTAGTTCTGGTGAGTGAAACTCTAGTATTTCAGTGCCTGCGTGTTGCACCCATACAGTTTCTGGATACAGCTAGCTAACTTGGCTGATAACTCAACCCTCTGGTCCACTTCTGATTTCAAATAGCTAACATTTCAGCAGCCAAACCACTGAAGGTGAGGCTTCAAAATGTGGAGTCCAAAAACTAATGGCTGGCCATGTTCATATTTTAAATAAAGTCTAAATGTGAGATTCAGATTGAGTTTTAAACCATCAGAGTACAGTTATAGAATTTAGTTAAAGTTAAGTTTTGTCCGGTTTTCATTTTAAGGTCAAGACTGAGTTTTAGGCTTAAATGTAGAATTTGGTTAAGTTAGGGTAGGTTTGGCACTTAGAGGGGAAACATGGTAACACAGAGGTTAAATACCAAATTACTTTATCCTGAGATGCTAAAAACACCAGCAGTGTGATTAGGTTCTGAGCATTTTTATGAACATTTTTCTGCTTTGGGTAAAATGCTGCACCCGTCACTTCCTAAATGTACAAGCTGTAAACAACAAAGGAAAGTTCTGAGTATTCATGCCTGTGTCAGATGAAATCCTCAAACAACTACAACACTGATGTGAAAAATAATGCTTGGAGGGACATTTTTGTTCTCTTTGGAGAACAGTTTTAGCATCAGTCAGCTAGTTCAGGTACCTTGGTTGCAGGTATCTGTGGATTTTCTGTTGCAATGAAGCTTTGTGCAGCTGAGTGCCTGGCATTTTCAGCGACAAAAAAAAAAGCTTTTGTGTGCACACCTCCATTAGTCATGAGGATTAAACTTGTGAGTAAGAGGCCTAGGAATGCATTCATGTCACTGAATGTCATCACAAAGATAGCCAAACTAACATACCTGTGTGTAAATGTATGCCCCTCCCCTACACACAGAGTGGAGCAGGCAGCTGTCACTCTAGCAGAGAGCAACCTTTGGTCAAAATATGAGAACCGCTCATCCAAACATCAAATTTAGCACTGCACTTAAAATGTGGTCCCCAGAAATATGCCTGCCAAGTCTGAATTGGATCAAATTTACAATTGTTGAGATATGTGTCCGTCTGTTCTTTGTGTTCTGCTTTCTGTGCAGCACCATCTGAAAATTGCTTGCAGAGTCACTCTGTAATGGATCCAGGAACTAGATGCTAGCTAGCAGCATGTCTGTACATCTGTCAGTCCTTCAGGAATAACAAGCAGCAGCCAGAATACTCTGAGAAAACCCCCTCAGCTCAGAGCCAAGAGGCTGCAGGGAGACTGAAACAAGAGGAGACACACTGACACATTTCTGCCTCCAGAGGCAGCCCAAGAGATGCTTTTTAATATGTGTGAGCAGAGAAGAAAGTCATGTTCTGAGTTAGTTTGTGCTGTATGCACTATTCAGAGTTAAATCCAACGTTTAGATTTCATCAAGGATCCCAGACTCTTCCTGACAGAGTCAGAGAGCTATCTTCAGCCACAAGAGGAACAAGAAGTCTTGCAACAGATGGTTTGGTTTCCACAGAGTCCCAAACTCTCATGAAGGCAGTCGAGAATTGGATGAAATGACAATAGACACTGAGACAGCAAGATGATGAACAACATACATACTTAGAGCTACCTCAAAAAGTGCTGCTGCTTTTTCATTTTAGTTTGCTGTCCATTTATAGTCCAAGGAGTATCGATCAGTCACACTTCAGCAGGCTTTGGCTGCATGCAGGTAAACAGTCCTCTGAGTCTCTGAAAATGGGGGACTGTGTATAAAAGTGTCTGAAATCCCTAAACAGTTAAAAATGTTTCTTAAACCCCTTGAATTACAGCTGAAAGTCTGCACTTCAATCACATCTTGATTGTTTGATTTAAAATCCACTGTGGTGGTGTACAGAGGCAAAACTACAAAAGCTGTCCAACAATTGCCTATATCTATTTTCCTAAATCAAATTACCACAAAAGAGTCTTAAGTCTTGTTTCAATTCAATTCAATTCAATTTTATTTATATAGCGCCAAATCACAACAACAGTCGCCTCAAGGCGCTTTATATTTTAGGGTAAAGACCCTACAATATTAGACAGAAAACCCCAACAATCAGACGACCCCCTATGAGCAAGCACTTGGCAACAGTGGGAAGGAAAAACTCCCTTTTAACAGGAAGAAACCTCCAGCAGAACCAGGCTCAGGGAGGGGCAGCCATCTGCCGCGACCGGTTGGGGATGAGGGGAAACACAAGAGAGCAGAGGGAGACAGGACAAAAGATACACTATGGGAGAGAGACAGAGTTTAATAATAGCTAATGATTAAATGCAAGTGGT
>VUQI01015696.1:8072-21199 GCA_015106735.1 Paratilapia polleni
TGCTGATGTCTGAAAAAAATTGCAGTGGTCTCTTAATTTTTTCCAGAGCTGTGTGTGTGTCTGTGTGTGTGTGTGTGCCTATGAATGAATAAAAATCACTCTCGCACAAAGGTATAGTTCTTATTTCTGTGCTCAGCTGTCTGCTGTGTTTTAATCAGTGTTACTGCTAGCTGAGACATTAATTGAAACAGAAGACTCCAGCTAAGGCAGAACAATGGCTCTCTAATTGTAAAATGCACAATTGAATATTGAGGCTTTCGAGAACAAGGTTATTTATTTGTGGTGCAAAAAGTGCATAACTTTTAACCCTAAAAGCAATTACATTATAGTAGCAATGATCTCTGTTATCTGCTCTTTTCTGAGTCATTCTGAACAAAGGAGGTGGAAGCCTTTTGGTGGGTGACAGACCCATACATTAAAGAATCTGAGGGGAACATTGCTAATAGAACTATAATACAGATATTCCAGAGTAACGATATTGAAGGGGTGATTAACTGGGAAGAGTAGACTTTTCTGTCACGTGTGTGTGCCTTGATTACATCTGAATCCCTGTGATAGGGGTCTGCTCTGTCAAAACAAAAGGTCAAAGAAAAAAGAATGCAGCAGGCTCATTAACCAGCTTCACTGGTTTTGCCTCTTAATCAGGGACAGATGTGTCAAGTGCTTCATCACTAATTAGTTTCTTACAGTACAAATAGATGTAGCCGGCTAGGCAACTGAAGCATAGCGTACGCACACCTTTATCTGTCTCCAGTGGGTATTATTTAGAATAATTAGGAAATAATACCAATCTGCTAGTTCTGACGTGTAGATTCAGTTCCATGCTTTAAAATATGGTTAATATTGAAAGTTTTGACTATTTTGCTTTCATATATCTTCTTCCAGACTATTGAAAAGAAAATGTTTAAAATGCACACTTACAGTCCTGTGAAAAACTAAGTGCGCCCCATGATTCAATAGCTTACAGAACCACCTTTTGCAGCAATAACTTGACGTAGTCCTTTACTGTATGACTTTATCAGTCTCTCACATTGTTGTAGAGGAATTTTGGCCCAATGTTCTTTACAGTGTTGTTTCAGTTCATTGAAGTTTGTGGGCATTCATTCACGCACAACTCTCTTAAGGTCACCACCACAGCATTTCAATCAGGTTGAGGTCTGGACTTTGACTGGGACATTGTAACATGTTGATTCTTTTCTTTTTCAGCCATTCTGCTATAGTTTTGCTGGTGTGCTTGGGATCATTGTCCTGTTGCATGACCCAGTTTAGGTATGTCCCAAAGGACATTGGGCCTCATTTATTATTTAATATTTATTTAATATTTGCGTGAAAACGTTCTTACCCTGCAAAAAAAATGAGTTTGCATACAAAATTAAAGTCAGATTTATGACACGTGCACACCGGTCAGTTTTGTTCTTACCACTGTGCGTATATTAGTTTCTAGATCAACGGGCTCGTGCTCACTGCTGCAATCTGCATACTATCTGCGTACAGCCACACCCCATTTCTCTATATAAGGAAATAAGTTTACCTGGAAGTGAAGTGGAGAGAGCATTGATGATGTTAAGAGAGAAGCCTGTACCACTAAGGCAAAAAAGAAGGAGAAAGTCAGACTGGAGAAGCTAAAATAATAGTGTCTGAGGTCTGAGGAGGAACCCAGAAAAGGCGCAGCTTTCCAAAGTGTTTCCATGGGAGTGACAACCGCTCATGCTGAATATCATTTCCCCTGAGACACTCACTCAAGCTCAAGTAAAAAAAAGTTGTAATCAAAGTTGATGCGAAAAAGAGAATAGTGCCAAGAAATTAGAATCTAAGTGATGACATCCATCAATGATAGAATTCTTTCTTAATGAAAGATAAGATAATGTAACATAGGATGAGATGAGATAAGGGATACTGGAATATGTTTAAATTGAAAAGGTTAAAGCCTATACCTTTCCATTTAGTAGTCTGCTTTCTTTACATGCAATTAATTTTTTTCATTTAATTCTAATTCTGAGCATTTTGTGGCTTATGATGTTTTGGAAAACTGCAAATAATGACCAAAAAGTATCAATAATAATAATAGTAATAGTAATAATAATAAAACTTTCTTATAAAGTTTACTAATAATAAACATTCTTTTTCACATGACTGAAAGTGTTTATTTTACAACATTTTGTCTGTTGAACATTTTTGTAAATAAGTGAATTTTAATGAGGTAATACCTACTTTGCATATAACATAAAATGACTTACACCAAATGTTATAGTTTTACAAAGGTGTTTTGTTCTGAATTTATAGAGAATTTATTCCAAAAACCATCCAGGTTTTTTTTCTGGCTGTTGAGATTATTTTCTGATTTATGGAGTGATAAAAAGAGATTTCCATCCAAGAGATCTTATGTACCAATAAAATTAAACATGCAAGAATTTTAAACCTCTATTTATCCAGTGTTCACATTTCTGTTCTGGATTTAGATAGATCATGTTTCATTTTCATATCTAAACATAACATTTCTGAAAACCAATGATACAAAAATATGTAAGTAAACAACCTGGGAAGTTTCTGGGATATTTATTAGTTAAAGGGGACTGACTATGCTGATGTCCAGCTCCATATTTTCATTCTCTGACTCTATTAGAGTAGCTTTGCATGATTCACAGTCCAAAATAATCTTTGTTCGGCCAATCAGTTTATCCCAATACATTTTAGCGCCCTTCCTCCTCCCTTTAATCCAACTTTCTTCTGATTGGCTGCCCCTTCCAAACAGAAGATTTGAACAGCAGGATTGGACTGTTGGATTCAGAGCAGCCTGAAGCTTGAGCTTTTGGCTCACAGGGAACTTGCACATATGCTGACCTCATTATTTGAAACTTTGGCCATGTTTAATAGGAACAGCCACCAGTATGTATATGACAGAAACAAAGGAAAAGCATAATAGATCCCCTTTTTGCCAGTCCCCGTTTTGTTAACATTTCTTATTATTTTCTGTCATTCTATACAGAAAATTATATGTAATGTGTCTAAATACATGAAAAGATATATCCAGGGCCTTGGAGAAATAGAGGGCTCTCAGTGCATGAAATTAGGTTAAGCTATTTAACTGCTGCTTTTTTATCTATGTCAGCCAGACGATAATACAGATTCAAAAGCGCCACCATGGGTTAAACTAAACCAGCGGCCGTTTTTTGGCTTTTAATATTTGATACATATCCAGTTATTTTTGCCAGCAGTGATGCAAACAGGAGCAGACAGTCTCCAAAAAAGTCAAGCCCTACATTATTCAAAGTAATAATCCAGCACGTTTTCTGAACACTTAGCTCACTCAGCAGTGCAGAACCTTTTCAAAGAGGGTGAAATCAGCTCTCTATGTGTTTACGCTGTCCAAGGGAGCTTAATTGCTGTAAGCGTAGGCAGGGGAGATAGAAGCACGCGCTACACAAACATGCTATATTGTGCACATCCTGTGTTTGAAACACATCTGCTGTCCTCATTTTGTCTCATTCTGCGTTTCTCTCTCTTTTCCTCCTGCTCTTGTCTTCTACATCTCCTGTTTTTTTCTTTCTTCTGTATGAGACTTTTTTCCTTACAACACTCTCTCTGCTCCTCTGTCTGCTCTTACCTTAGCTTCTTTGTCATCTGCTGCTGTATCTCCTTTCTTCTTTTTGTCCTTTATCCACTCTCATGTCACCTCTCCTCCCCTGAGTGAGGGGTGAGCTCAAATGATTGGGGATAAAAAAAAAAAGAGAGCAGCAGCAGCAGCATCAGCATCAGGTGTAAATGGTTTCTGTCTTGCCCACTTTAACAGCTGACTGCCCCTTCGGCTGCTGCAGAAAACAAAGTTCAATTACAAAGTTTCTAGACATTTTTTTCTTTGTCTTTTTGTCTGTCTTTTCTGGTGGTATAGCTTTAGTTCACAGATCAATAAATGGAAATTATAGAAATGAACACAAATTGCTAAATTCTAAGCAAATGAAACAGTTTCTACTGATACATCTTAAAATCTGTTGTTTTTTTTTATATGGAACAAACACATGCAAAGTGGGAGAAACTGAGAGGGAGAAAAGTAGCACACTATGGAGAAAAAAAAATTATAATCATTGTATTTTATCATCATATGCATGGGTCATGAGTTTTCATACAGCTGTGCATGTTCACCCGTCAAGTTTGTTTTTAAAGATCCCAGCTTTTGGGACATGCTTTGCACCTATTTCAGGCCTTGTTATGTGTTTATGCCAGCATTATAAATGAGGTCCCTGGGGTTTAAAATTGGGCAACAGAGGACATTTGTAAATTCATGGTTCTGTCTAAGCAGAAAAAACTACTGTTATTTGAAGAACTTAAAAGTGAATATGATATACCTTGCTCTCACTTTTTAAAAATACTTTCATCTAAGGAGCTTTTTATGCACAGACACAGTCATATGTTACCCTCTTTATCCTTATTAGAAAGTCCATCAGTGAATACTTACAGGGGTCAAATATCCTTGCTCTGTAACACACTGGAGAGAAATCATAAAAACTGTATTACTGAGCACTCAGTGGATGTTCAATTTAAATGGAATATGAGGACTTGTGCCTTGAATACCATTATTCCACATGTCTGTGTCAGATGCACTGTGGAAAAAGGCACCTTACTTCACTGTTTATTAGACTAATACAAAACTCCTATCTCTACAATAACATGCTTTGTTGCCCAGTATTCCTCTTCTATAATGTCATAACCACACACTGCTTATAAAAAATGGACATAGCCACCCAGTCACCCAGTAGTTAGCAAAGTCCTGACTTGAAGCCCCAAGCTGAGCATTTTGGCTGTTGCCATCTTGATGTTTAGAAACATCATGATGAGCAATGGGTGGATCTGACTGAGAAAGACACACTGAGGGACACTGCACATTTTGTAGCAACTTGTCAATCACAAGGTAGAGTTGACCATTATCATTCCCTGCTTTATTGCTTTTTGCCTGTAATAGGGACCATAATTTGCAAAATGTACATCATGCTGTATTTAATAAGACTTGAAACTAGCATCTGAGACCATAAACTCATCAGGAAAGTGCTTATTGAGGTTATAGGGCAATGGAGGCTGAAAGGCAGTTTTCCCATAGATGTCTATACATCTCCACGTCTTTGTGCGACCCGAGGAGTCCCACGCCCCTACAGGTTTAAAGCTCTTCTGTTTTGGTTTCGCTTTTCAGACTCAGAAACTGGGTCCAACTTTTATATAGTCTATGGTGGTAACCATGGTGGTCTTCTTTTTCCCTCAAAGTGGGGAAGGGGTGGAGTTATAGGAATAAGTGGAAGTTATTAAAATGCATCTTTGTGCCTTGTAAAACCTAAAACAGTACATCTCCATAAAAACAATCTCTAATATGATTTTGACAACAACAGGTAGCACTGGCAGCACTGGCAGACCTTTTTCTGGTACTACTCTGAAAAAGCAAATGGAACTCAGAGATATGAAATGTAATTTCCATATTTAATCATCTAAATTTGACTCCTTTACTGAGTGCGAGTGGGTGTGCAAGTGAGTGTTTATGGATTTAAATGAAGACAGGAGTCTTCATTTAAATCCAAGTCTGGCTTCAGGGGATTTTTTTTTTTAATTCCTCTCTCCAACCTGTCAGCTACTTGTTGCCATGGTAGCATTATGTCAGAAGAGAGTGTGTGTGTTTGTTTTTTTGTGTGTTATGATGTTGACAGATGAGGCTGCAGGGGTGAGATGTGGTTATTGACACACAGATTTCCCCCTGACATTTCCCCAGCACACACACACACACACACACACACACACACACACACACACACACACACACACACACATCCATGTGCACATCTATAGTACTATCGCTAAATCGAGATGGGAAAGCGGAAGTGATCAGATCAATAAGACACATTGAGATTAAATGCAAAAATATGCTGTTAAAACTGGGAGAAAAACATCAGTGTGACCAGAATTCTGCTTTGACCTTTAACTAGAACACTCTACTTTAATTTCCTACAGTCAGTGAAGTGACGTGGTATTCTAGGTCTTGGTGACAGACAGTGTGTATAAACCTTAGCCAATGAAAATGATGCTTAAATCACGGTTGTGCTTTGTGTCAAGTGACGCTTCAAGTGAGTCTTAAAGGGACAGTCTAACATTGCTTTTGAAAAGAATGATACCACTCTTATGTCTCAGTCAACTGGTTTAGTTGAATTTCACTCCAGTAACACACCTACCAGCAAACACTGAATAATTAGCACATATACCGTTTGTTTAATGTGTGCAATGAACTGAAATATAAAGTGGCAAACAGCTATACATTCATATAGCCCTCGTTATTCAAAGCACTTTATAATCTGCCTCTCATGTACACACACCAAGACTATGGGCCAGTTTATAAGGCAACACTACTCACAGCCAGTAAGTGTGCTCCCTTTGGCTGACTTTAACACACTGCACGGGAGGCTGCAGGAAATGCAGTAATGCCACTGTGGAGCTGGAGGTTGCTGTGTCTCTTTCAGGCTCGGTTGTGACTGTGTGGTCTCTTTGTATGCTGTTTTACTGGGCTACTGAAGGTCATATGTCTGTCTATAGTAGATGTACTGCAATTTTACGATTTTCTGTGAACCACCGGTGTGTTGTTTGGGTTTCTGAGTGGTCAATATACAAAAATTTGATCACAAGCCTACAACTTATAACAAATTGGTTGTTGACTGGTAACTGAATCCCCTTCAGTGGTTTGATTTTTATCAAGCTATTATATTGAAGTTTTCAACATGACATTCACAAACAGGAGATGGAATGCCATTCCATCTGTGTCCCTGGGCTACAGCATTAGAGAAATAAATAACACAACTTATCGTATATATTGCATTTCTGAATAGTATACAACAGCTTGTCTTCTCCACAATAGTTCGGCTGTAGCTGATGAATGAGGCAGCAGTGAAACAAAGATCAAATTGATTTAGCGGAGCTTTCTCTCTCACACACACGCTCACATACGCAAGCAGGAATGTAAAGCCAATAGCTGTTTAGTCATGTGTGACAAGTTACAGTTAAACCGTTTGCTCTGACCTCATTAGACTCATTGTCTTTACTGTATACTGTAAATTACACACACACACACACACACACATGCTAATGATTGTGTTTTGGATAAGAAGTGTCTAGTTATGCAGTTTCATTATGCAGCTATGTTAAATCTTATAAGTCTTCCAGATTGCAAATTTAAACATCCTTCTTTTAAAAACATGGCATCAGATTGGACAGAATGACAGAATAATCTGTGAAATCATGGTAAAACTCAGCAGCTCAATGCTTAATGCAATGTAAATCTGAAAGTCAGTGTTTCTTCATTCACAGTAAAAAGAAATCCGTAAAAACACAGTACAATGTAACATTTTAAAATGAAGGAATTACTTTAATTTTTACAGATGTTTTTCCACATTTTTAAACCACACATTACATTTTACCATTGAGCTTTTACAGAAACTTCCCTAAAAAACGGATAATGTGCTGGCAGAAAATTACCAGTGCATTTTCAATTTTTTATGCAATTTTTTTTTACAATGTTGCCCAGTGAGCTGAAACTGAATAGTATGTATTCATATGAATATTCATATGATATTTACAGTACTATCTTATGTTATTTGTCAGTTCTACAGAACTTTAGTTTAGTAATAGTAATAGTAGAAGTTTAGTCAGCATAATAAATGTAGTTAAGCAGGATTTTCCTGGATATGCCTGGAGGAACTGAGTGAATGTCGTGGATCTGGATGCACAATAAATTAACACATTCATTCAGGCAGAAGCATGAACTAGTCATGCATGCGCTGGAATATACGCACGTAACTTGCACCTATGAATGAATATTTTACACACTTGCAAACATTGCGTGATAATAAATACAAAGGTGCAGCACGGATATAAACAAAAGTAAAGAAATATTAAATGGGAAGCATATGCAGTCAAAGTAGGTAACAGTCATCCTGTAAGTGGATGTAAATGCAGATTATGTGGCATGCAGTCATAGATAAAATCTCACACACATATGTTCTGACAGGTTCTCATAAATAAACAATTCACTGGTACAAAGACATTTTGAGCTGGTGATTTTTAGCGTAACATTCCTTTGTTGAAAAAACAGAGGAATGCCACTCTGGTTTACCTTTTATGCTTCTTTGATTGGAATTTTTTTGTGTTGGATGTTTGGCTACAAATTGGTTTTCTCCTGATGCTGCATATCTTCTTTTACATTATTCATGTGTAAAACCCAGCCTTGTTAAAGCACACATCCACTCACCCACACCACATCAATAGGTTTATGCAGACATCACGCTGTGCACACAAAAAAAAAACCCCAAACAAACAAAAGCAAAATAATTCATAAATAAATATCACACATAGACATCAATAAATGTACTCAGTAAGTAATAAAAATGCACTCATGCATCACCAATGCCCACATAGAGTGGTAGGATGAAGTGTGACTGAGGCCAATTGGTTACTTTTGACCTACCGTTCGACCATCTGCTCTTGTTAGAGCTGAACTGACTAAAAACTGCAACTGACAAAAATGCACTTGTAATTGAGTTGTATTGGTCAATGTACTGGTATATATTTTAGTGTGTCGAAGAACTGTAAGTGAAAGGTGAGATCAGCAGAATCACCTTTTAACATAAAACAGGAAGTCTTTTTTTTTTCATCCCACACAACCAATGATGAAACTCGTTAGGGGCCTTGCACTTCCTCACAGAATTGGAGTTACATTTAGTAACATTTAGTAACAATCAGAACCATTTTTGTACCGCTGTTATTCCAGCATGGACACATTTTAACAGCTCAACCACTCATTTAAATTGTAACAATTAGCAAGAAATGAAAAACAATAACTTCAACAATGGTATCAGATGTTTTTTCACTATTACTTTTTACCTTGTCATATATGAGCTCTAGTGGCATAGTTTTACATGGCAGCCATATATGCATAAGCAAAAAAATGAGAGTGACACAAAAAATAGGTATTTAGGCTTTCATTGGTTTTCCTTGCTGACAAAAATAATAATAATGAGATATCATTTTCTGTCTAAGCCTGGCCACTCCTATAAAATGGTCTGGTGGTGCCACTGGTAAGAGCTATATTTCCACAGCATTTATGAACCCTAAGTCACTTTTTCCACACTGTATATAGGTGCCCTGAACCAGCGAAACTGGGGTAAGAAGTATCCGTCCTGTAACAGTCCCAGACAGTCTCCTGTGGACATCGATGAGACGTTTACCCAGGTCAGGCTGCAGTACCAGAACCTACAGCTAGAGGGCTGGAACAGACTGACAGCAGAGTCCACCACCATTCACAACAATGGGAAGACTGGTATGTCAACTATCCTCCTCTTTCCCTTGTGTGCCTTTCCTTAAAGTGTATGTTCTTAACAATAAGTATGAATTCCAAACATGAAAAATCTCTCTTTCTACAACTTTAACCTGTTAACTGCTGTTAACTTTCTTCAAAAAATCTTATGGCCTGCAGGAAATCCAATCACAAGCCAGTTAACCTGTATTGAACTATTCCAGACAGAAGCTTATTAAAGCAGCAAGCACTGGGGTAGAGATACAATATGTGGTCGATTCAATCTATGGAAATGATTTTGACATTATCGTGATGCTAGAAAGCCCAACATCTTAATATCTGACTGTGGAAAGAAGCTTAACTCTCCAGATGCTCCAAAAAAATCATTCACAACTCTGAGGTTAATGAAGGAGAGAGCAGCTAGGATTTAAAGGAGAAACAGTCAAAGAAAGATGAAGAGAAAGAGACTAAGTAATTGAGAGCGATGCAACCAGAGGGACAGCAGTAGAGGGAGATCATGTGGAGAAAGCAAGATCGATGCCAAGAGGCAGAGATGAAACTGAGCAAAAGAAAAGAGGCGACAAAAGAGCAAAGGGAAAATGTATAGAGTGGGAAGAAGTGAAATGAGGACGATGTGAAGAGACAGCGAGGAGAGGCATCATGTGGAGTGATGGTCTGATAAACAAATGAAGGCTGTCTGAGCTATCATCACCATCTTTCCAATAGTGCCTGAGCTGTGGGATTGTTTCTGTGTGTGCTCACTATATGTTAATGGTCCCAAAATTAATCTTTTCTTGCTCTGTGTGAGAGGAAATTGCATATTAAACAGATATTGCATCGCTGGCAGGGTTTTCATGAGAAAAATGTATAACTTGCACAGTCTCATTAAAATATATTATGTTGTGAGATATTCTTCAACAAAGTAGAAAGAGATACACTGATCGATCGGGTGGTCACCAGCATTCAGCTGATGGGCCATGACCGGTGTCATGGCTGTATCAGATTCTGTGCTAATCTCATTAGCCTGTGACTGCGATTGTTCCGCTTTGTAGCAATATGCCGGGTAAGCACCTAAATCAGTATAGCATTGGCATATTGATTCTTCTCTGAAACTAAGTGGCCAAAAAATAAGTAAAAGTTTCAGGTTTAAGAATTTTAACATTCTTTAGTGCTCAAATGACAATTTTCAGTGGCTAGGATACATTACTAATGAACCAAAGCACCCATAATTATTGGAGGATATTCAATTATCCAGGTTATAGTAGCCACACACTTTTACACTATGAAAAAATAATGTATATATGTATATGACATGCAATCAAAATGTTCTGCAACTTGACTGATTAAAAAAACAAAAAAAACCCATACTTGATTCAAATTTGGACGATTTCCCCTTCACAGTCATCTTCTTTTGCACATCCGGACTGCTTTCAGCATGACTGCTATTTGTAAATCGATTTGTGAAAAAACTTTTTGACCGCTGGCGCATCTGTATTTTCACCATGGACCATAAGCTCCTACAGAGCGAAAACATCAACTTCTGTTTCTGTTTCTGGTGATGAGAACTAGGTCTCTAGCTACAACCAGGCATTTTTAAGTAGCTTTCAGTTGAAGAGTCCACAGTTTCCAAGCATGACGAAGGCATGTCAAGGGAGAAGCATAACCAGGAGAGACATTTACAGGTATGTGGACCATGAAGTCATCCCCCAGGGCCAGAGTTCTACTGCAATGTCCTCAAGCAGCTGATGGAGAACATTTGGTGGAAATGGCGTGAACTGTGGACACAGTACACAGTGGGGTTTTTTTTGGCCAAACCAACACCTCAACACCTGTCCTGTTCACAAGATTTGCATTCCTGTGACTCTGGGCACTTCCTGAAAGTGAAAATCAAGTTAAAAGAATCTTTAATTTGACATAGTGGAGGAGATCCAGTGTGCTAGTACAAGGGGACTTCTGTGGAGTGATCTGAAGATAGCAGCCACACTGGAAATGGTCTAGTGCATGAGAAGATAATCTGAAAGGAGAGATTGGCCAAATTTTACTCACGTAAATTTCTTAACTTTCATGAGGTGAGAAACTTACAGAAACCTGCGTACGACAACAGATATATTTTGGAGCTAAAAGTTACTACTATCTTACCAGTTGCTTGGAGCCTAAAGATCAAAAGTTGGACAAATCTTTTGGAGTCTGCAGAGCTCGTACAAATATCAGTAATTAATCATGTCTGAAAAATTGATGACCCTGGGTCCTTTCACCTCGGTGAAACTCATCATTTTCTAAAGTTAACCTGTGTACGTTTTAGTGGCAGTCGACGTGGATGGGGAGTTCTTTGTGAGTGGCGGAGGGCTGAGCTCCAGGTTTCGAGTTGGCAGAATCACCTTCCACTGGGGTCGCTGCAATGCAACATCAGATGGGTCTGAACACAGCCTGAATGGAATGAAATACCCTCTGGAGGTAAAGGACAGTGGTATGCAGCATTTGTTTTGTCTAACTATAAATCTTACACAGAGATAACCTTTGTGTTTCTGGCTGTAGATGCAGATCTACTGTTACAGTTCAGATGACTTCCAAAGTCTGGATGAAGCCATTGAGGAAGAAGGAAGGGTGGCTGCCTTAGCTGTGCTCTTTGAGGTAGCTGACCTGATAACTAAAACTCCAGTGTCAGGGACTAATCTGTTTCTCTTCAAATACTGTAAAGCTAATATTGTCATTGCCTGTCTCAATAAAAGCTTGTGTTTTTGTCTGCAGGTTAGCTTGGAAGAAAATGAGAACTTCGTTCCTGTTGTGGAGGCTGTTAACACTGTTAGCAGGTTTGGTAGGTTACTGCTACAGAACTCTGCATCGTATCTTGAGAAGAATGAACATGAAATAACAGGCCTTTAAATGGACAGACTGGTCAGAAACATATGTTTTAGCGAAGATAACTCCAAAACATGTAATCAGATAAAGCAAGTATCTGCCTAATTTCAAATTCACACTGAAGTGGACTCTGAGGCAGTTTCGCACAGTGTTTTAATGTAAAACAATCAACACAGCTAAAGGTAAGGTAAAGGTAAGTGTTATGTTTGAGATTTAACAAATAATGGATATACTTCCGCCCTCAAACACCATTCTTTAAAGTTTGAATCTGCATTATTCACATCCACAGAAAAATATTCTTTTTTCTGTCCTTGCTGGCTTGATGCACTACAACCACCTGTTGAACAGTAAAAGCTAGTATGACACCACTGTGTATCACATCTTGTTGCACATGCATGTAGGAAGTGCTTTGTCCCAGGTGTTCCTGCAGCTTGGACAAAAGATTTGCTCTTTGTTGTTTTTACAAGGTAAGAGTGGGTCTGTGGAAGCTTTCAACTTGAGGTCCTTGCTGCCAAATAACACAGACAAATACTACATCTACAACGGCTCACTGACTGCTCCCCCATGCTCTGAAATGGTGGAATGGATCGTCTTTCAACACACTGTGGCCATATCAGAAACACAGGTCAGTAAATTTAATCACACACACACACACACTAGGGCTGTCGGAATTGGCCAAAAATCACATTCAATTATTTGTTCAAAAGAAAAAAACTACACAGAATAGAACTATTCAAATATGCATTATAGCATTACATAGCAGTGCTGGGTCTGACAACTTTTCTGGTGGAAATCCAGTATTCTGTGCCACAGACAGAGAGCTGCTTCATTTTTTGAATCATATGTGTAATTTTTTTTTAAAATAGTTTATTATATAATCAAATTTAGAATATTTGTTGACAGCCTTAGCACACACACTGTGGCTCTTTGTGACCCTCTCCATAGACATCTA